>JAKCPI010018397.1:0-24244 GCA_023213315.1 Euborellia annulipes
TAATACAAAACACTTTTTTCTCTATATATTTAATATATAGGTAAGAGAAAGTAAAATATAATAATTTTTCTTAGCTTAAAAAAAAAAAATTGAGAAATAAAACGCAAAAATTCAAGATAATTCAGAATTTTTCATCGAAAGAGAATTGATTTTTGTTTTGCTTTATAAAAACTGTGCCGCTAAAATTGATTAAATCTCTCTCAAATGAAAAATAATAAAAAAAATTGTATAAATAAATTTTAATTTTTTTCTTAATAAAATTAAGAGGTTGTATTTTCAATTGCCTGATAACAGGGGGAGTTGAACGAAAAATTGTGGCACTTACTTAAGTAAGGGCGGGGGCCCGAGCCAGTTCGAGGGGGAATTAGGGGGCGAAACAAAGTGCGAGCGGAGTGGTTAGTCTTATATTTCATTAGACGGCCTATACTGCACTATTAGTCGGGGGGGGAGGGGGGAAATCATCCCTGAACCCCCCATCGAAAACTCCTGGCTACGCCTATGAATAGTATAAAACAAAAAAAAATCTTACTATAAAGCTTTTATAAATTTTAAATAAAAAACACAATTTTTAATAAAATTAAAATTTTAAAAATTTGCTAGTGATTTTATCAAAAAATTTTTTTAGGCTATATTTATACTATTTGAAGGAAATGATATTTTTTAATTTTGCCCTTCTTTTAATTCAATATAAAATGTGTTTAGAAATCAGAAATACAATAGGGTCTATATAAAATATTTAGGAAAAAAATGAATTTTTTACTCTTTTAATTTTTTAATTTAGAAGATTTTATTTCAAAAGTAAAAATGTATCATTTTTAAAAATAAATCAAATAAAAGAAGACATATTGCCCCCCTCTGCCCCCCCCTATAGGGTGCAGGGGGCAATGTGTCCTTGCCCCTCCCCCCAGTTCCGGCGCCTATTGCCCATGTTGAGGAACCTCCCCATATTGAGCCACTCACGCTCTGCCGAATCATGATTTCATATTTTATTTATATACATTATTGTATAGAGATTTTACGTTTTCTTAAACAAGCATATAATTAATTAGAAACCTACAAGCTAGTAGTCAAGGGCGGATACAAAAGGAGTGGGGGGTAAAGGAGGTAATTACCCTCTCCGAGATTTGAAAAAATATTTTTTCTTGGGAAAAAAATTGTATTTTTAATATAAAATTGTAAAAACTAATACTTAAACGAAATCTGATTTGTATATATATTCTGGTAAACAACTACAGAATGCACCTTTAAATTACCGATTATAAGAAAACATTGTGTGCTGTGCGACCAGTCACACCAGATTACCCCCCCCCCCCCCCCCGAGAAACGCCTCTGGATCCGCCACTGCTAGTAGTTAACAATTCCACATATAAATTAAAAGTACTTCCCCCTTTATTATATCTTCAACTTTCTAACTTCAAGCAAAAAAACGCGATATGAACTTCTACGTTTATAAAACTCAAGAAAATGGCTGACGAATGACAACGGCAACAATCAAGGTCAAAATGGGTCATGTTCTTCTAGTTCCTCCCGGAAGTAGAAGTCGGCACCACCGTCTTGACATAAAAAACCTTTCTTCCCGAAAAGGAGACTTTTCTCTACAATTCTTTGCCAGAGCGCCTGGAGTGTAGGCATCAAATGTGGTCATAAAAGCGATGCCTGGTAGCGGAGCGAAGGCGCCGCTCAATTGAAAAGCGAAAGGAGGCAAAAATACTCGTATCGATACTCGGTCCACGTACGCGATGATTAGATAGGAAGAATATTTACGACCATTTGTTCTTATTTACAATAGAAATAAGTGGAATGGTTTGTACCGCTGTATTTTAATTTTTATTATAGGAGTGTTTAAAAAAGGGAAACACCTTTGAAAATTATTATTTTTGGGTAGTACATCTAAAACTGAATTTATTTCTTAGTCATCATTGTTTTTATTTACTTATTTATTTTTTCTTCAAGAACTTTATGTTTTATGCCTGTGGAGATTTAATCAAGATTCGCAGGGATTTTGCAGCCAGAAGATTAGCCAAAAATCTTTTATTTAATTTCTATTTGCCGAATTTCGGTCTCTAATTACGACCTTCACAGGGCAAATATTGTCAATTATACACGATCATAGGTATTTTAATATTCATTGCAATTAAAAAAAATATACAATTTCTTTTTACTTTAATATGTGCAAATATATTATCATATACTTGCTACTCGGAGGTCTCCGATGATGAAGGTCGTGATTGGTGACCGAAACGTCAGCAAATAGAAATTAAATAAAAGATTTTTATTTAATCTCCTGGCTGCAAAGTTTCTGCGAAACTTGATAATATACAGTAAGTACTTATTGCTGTTTTTGCTTATCTTTAATTGTACGAAAAAATTGACCGATACGAGTAAGTATCGATACTTTTTCAATCGATACCGAGTAGGTACTCGATACTTTGCGACCGATACCAGTATCGAGTAAAAGTATCGATACCTCGGTGGTATCGTTTCATCCTACCCCTGAATCCAAAAAAGTGGTTTTCGCGACATGGTCTGTCTGTGTGTACATGCACAAAATATCTCATGAACGAAAAGAGCTAGGAAGTTGAAATTGTATATTTAAGTTAGGCACCCCCATGGGACGTGACACGAAGCTTTTAAACAAAATCGGCCAAAGAGTACTAGTAACTTTTACTAATGCACTTTTTTTGTTTTTTTCGATTTTTCTCTAAATTTCACTCCAACGATTTTGATTAAAATTCAAAAATCAATTATTTTTTAGATGCTCTTTCAAATGTATATTCTTATTTTGCCATTGAAATCTTGTGAAGAACACTTTACTATTGTACTTCATAGAGAAGATAGGAGAAATGGTTGGCAACAAAATATAAATATTTTCACATACTTATATAAATATTACATCTTGAATTCTAATATAACGGCGGAAACTAAATATATCTCGACGCAAAAAATCTGGTGTGACAAGCACATAACACAAGTTTCGATTACTGAAGGTAAGAGAAAGTTGTGTGCTGTGCGACCATCGCACCAGATTTTTTATTAATAGCTCCAAGACTATCAAAATGACATGTGTAAGATAAACTATAGAGCAGCGTTTCCCAACCTTTTGAAGTCCACGGCACCCCAAAGATGCGTTGGGAATAATATTACACACTAGCGGCACCCTTCCTTTTTTTCCCTATCAAATCGAAATTTTTTTCCCTTGCTTGAAAATCATTTGACCTTTTTTTGGCAAAGCTTAATTTTTTCCGATCTACGGAAAATTTTGCCGCTTCCATTTTAATCATTTGACCTTTTTTTTAGCAAAACTTTATTTTTTCGCCTCTTTATTTTATTTTTTTTTATCTAAATATCTCGCGGCACCCTTTAGGCATTCTCGCGGCACCCTTGGGTGCCGGGGCACACCGGTTGGGAACCACTGCTATAGAGGAATAAGTATCTACATGTTAAAATTTTTTTAATATATATCATAATTTTGACCCCCTCCCCCCCCCTCCCCCTCCCCTCTTACTTATATTAAAAGTTTGTTATGTTAGAATTATTTAATTTTGTTATTATTATAATTAGATACTTAGGCCTATATATATAAAAAAAAAAAAAATATCTAGCTATGTATATGTATCCCCACATTTTTATGGATAAAATTACGAGCCCTCATATGTTTAATAAATTTTTTATTACTAATAAAAAAAAAGACAACATTTCATCTTCCTCTACGTGCAAAATGTAATAAAGATACAAAATAGAGTTCAAAGTGTGTTAGTGTCTAAAAAGAGAGAGATATTGTTCTATTTGAAAGCTTTCAAAGCCAATATTTGCCCCACCATTTTTTTTTTTTCTCCAGATAATAAAATATCTTCTCTCTTTCACCTTTCACTTAACATCTACATTCTTTTTTGGTATATATACCAAAAAAAATGATATTTGTATATTTTTTAAGTCTTATTCTATTAAATTTATTTTATTTAGTGAATATTTTTTTCAATATGAGTGATAAAACCATTTGCCGACTTACACAATTTATATACAATCTTCTAAGTAACGTCTTCTACGAGATCGTTTGAATTATTAATAATATATTTACAATATTATTTGACCGACCCGCACCGCGGGAATAATAAGGGCGAGGACAGAAGAAGAAGATTATAAAAAAAAAAAAAATTTTTGAGACGTCCCTTACCGCCCCCTCCACGAGTCATTTCGCGATCTCAACGAACTTTTTAGCAAATGAACAATCAGCGAAAGTCAGTAGGGGGGAAGTGGGGCAGATTCACACAAGGGGCACCTTCAAGCACTAGATATATCTGATGATTGACGCACATCAATAAAATGGCTAATGCGTATAGGTGTAGCTTACTCATGTGTGTGGTTGCTGACGGAGTTTGACAGCAGTCGATCTAAAACGCGGGTCGGTGTGACACTGAACGTGATTCAGCCATACGTAAGTAATAAAATAACATCACTTTTAACATTTTTCAAATGAAAGCTGCTCTCTAAATTTTTCAATTCAATTTTATTTAAAAGATAATAGACTCTAGTTTGTTAATTGGTCTGTGAATAATTCTATATATGGTTGCTTCTTTTTTTATTAAATGCTTTTAAATGCTTTTATTTAACTTACTCTTTCGCCCTCGGGTGTGGCATAGTAGGTAGCGTGCCTACCTCCTATACCAAACGTCGCGGGTTCGGACCCAGGCAGTCCGATGATTTTATTTAAGCCATTTGGATACCAGATGGCTTAAATAGAAATGCCTGAACCCACAATAGATAATATATATATTACAACGGTTATCGTCAAAGTCTTAAATGGCCTAAGTTGCCGAAAAGACTGTGTGAATGTGTGTGTGAGTGTGAGTGTGAATGAGAAAAAAGTGTGAATGTTAAAAAAAAAAAAAAAAAAAAAAAAAAAAAAACTTACTCTTTCAAGGTCACCAACTTTATGGCTTTGTTAAGGACACTTGCCGATGAGCTAGAGGTGTAAAATTTGATATTTAAGAGTCATTTTTGATGACGCAAATTGTGAGTTTGGTTTTACCAAAATGGACCAAACTAATGTGGTACTTTATTTGAAACCCTTCGCGAATTAATGTAATTTCAAAAGACTTCTCGATGGGCTAGAGGTGTGAAATGTAATACTTAAGAGTCATTTTTGATGACGCCACTATATGGTGGTTTTGATCAAAATAGACCAAACTAATGTGGTACTTTATTTGAAACCCTTCGCGAATTAATGTAATTTCAAAAGACTTCCCGATGGGCTAGAGGTGTGAAATGTAATACTTAAGAGTCATTTTTGATGATGCCACTATATGGTGGTTTTGATCAAAATAGACCAAACTAATGTGGTACTTTATTTGAAACCCTTCGCGAATTAATGTAATTTCAAAAGACTTCCCGATGGGCTAGAGGTGTGAAATGTAATACTTAAGAGTCATTTTTGATGACGCCACTATATGGTGGTTTTGATCAAAATAGACCAAACTAATGTGGTACTTTATTTGAAGCCTCACGCAAATAAGGCCCTATTAACTATAGTTTTGAATTTTGATATTTACGAGTCATTTTTTTATGATAATGAATAATTTTTCAATTGAACCAAATCAATACAGGCCAAACTAATGTGGTACTTTATCATATTGATGATTTTTGATAAGACTAAAAGACTAAAAAGCTTAAAATAAAAATAAAATAAAAAAAAGATTTTAAAAAAATGCTTTTATTTAAATTGAACTAAAAAGAGAGAAATAAGAGAGAAATAATTTAATTGTTCTTGTTAAAATTTTTTAATATTTATGACTTAAAATAAAAGCGTGGGGCGCGAGCCTCGGAATCACTTCGAAGCGCCCCACGCTTTTATTTTAAGTCATAAATATTAAAAAATTTTAACAAGAACAATTAAATTATTTCTTTCTTATTTCTCTCTTTTTAGTTCAATTTAAATAAAAGCATTTTTTTAAAAATCTTTTTTTTTAATTTTATTTTTTAATTTTGATTTCATTTTCTTGCTATCGGCAGGTTCAAGCAGAAGTAGTGTGGGGCACATTCATGCTGAATGAATGTGCACCATTTTTATTTTAGTTTGTAAAATTGAAGTGATATCATAATTTTTTTTTTTTTTTTCTACAGAACGATTATGGTCAGAAATTACAAGAAAAAGGGAACTAGGAGTGGTGAGGTGCTATCTTAAAAGCTGTCGATGAAGTTTTAGAAAAAAAAACTCTCTGTTCGAAAATCAGCAGTCAAATATGGAGTTAATCCACATACTCTACAAAGCCGTATCAAAAAATTACGCCAAAATCAAGATCTTGATTGCGAAATTCGTGAATTCGATTCTAAATTTGCATCGCAGCAAGTTTTTTCAAAAGCCGAAGAGGACCTTTTAAATAAATATATCGTAGAGTGTTCTAAGATGCAGACAGAAGTAATGATTTCATTTTTGAGGAAGAAACCAGAATCTTCAATGAATTTTGTCTTTCCAGACGTCAAAGATGAAGGATCAGTAGATCTATCAGATGTAGTTTTGATATTACCGGATCCTAAATCAGCTAAGACAGCTAGGACCGCAAACATTTTAAGTTTCAACAAAGATCTATCTTTGTATAATGTACATTAATATTATTGATAAATTGTTGAGTTTGATGGCTGTAGATATTTATATTAGGAGAGGACGGGAGCCTTCCCGGGACACAGCAGCCAGGTAAAATAAAAAACGTTATGTTCTGTCGTCGACGTTTCGAGGGCTATTACCTGGCTGCTGTGTCCCGGGAAGGCTCCCGTCCTCTCCTAATTAATATTATTGTTGTTAAGATAATTCTCTTCAAGTTAATTATTGTTTTTTAACATTTAAGATTCCTCGTAATTTTTTAAATTGTTGATTATTATTGGTAGTAGGCTACTACTCAATAAGACTTGTGCAATAAGTAAATTAAAAAATGATAAATAATAAAAAAAACCTATATTTATGTTATTCTTTATTACTTTTGTATTTCTTATCAATAGTTTGTATCTTTATTATTTTTATACTATGATTTTGATAAATAAATAAACATTTAATGCACAACTTGTGTATTTTTTCACATTCATGAATCTGCCCCATAGCCTGTGTGAAGGTGCCCCACATGTGGGGCACATTCACGCACTTTTAATTTTTTTTTTTAAAGTGTTACAAATAGCCGTACAAATGTATTTACACAAATTTCATGTTTTAGATATAAAGTCAGATAGTAAAACTATTGATTTTTGATGAATCGATATAGATATCGATACCCGAAAGAATTCTATAAGATGAAATGTAAAAAATGCGTGAAGCTGCCCCACCTTCCCTATAGGGAGTGGATTGCCCGTTTCAAATCAGGTGATACCAGCTTGGAGGATAAGCCAGGAAGAGGTCGGGCAGGGGCGTATATAAGGGAGGGGGAGGTCGAGGGGGCAGTCCCCCCTCCCCGAAATTTTCTAAACACATATACATATATAGGGATATACAGACATCAGTGCAACAAATTTTTCCGAAGGATGGAAAACTTTTTCGAAAAAATTTTCGTGTGAAACAAAATTTTTTAGTTCATGCCCCCTTCCCCCGAAAAAAATTTCTATATACGCCCCATCGGATTTCGACAATCAGGCTCTTCTGGCAGCCGTGGAGTCTGACAACACGAATGCTGGCTGAAGACTTCAATGTCAATCATTCCACGGTCGTTTGCCGCCTCAAAAAGTGTGAGCCGATCGCGTTAGAATTTTCACCGAGTTACTGCAGCGAAACGAACAAACATACCATTTTTGAAGAATCTTGTCACTGGGGATGTCATTCATGGCTTCTCTTCAAAAACATCAAAAGAAAGAAGGTTTGCGTTGCGCCAGGTGTTTCCTCCAAAGGAATACTGAAACATGTCCACAGTAAGAAGGCTAGGTGGTGTGGGTGGTGGCACAAAAAGTTCGTTGAGATCGCGCGAACAACTCTTTCATACAAAAATAATAAACAAAACTGATGAAAAACGCCGGATAATTATGCATCAACCCTATATAAAAATGTAAACCAGCCTGAATAAATATTACAGCGTTAGTAAGTATACTTTTTATCTCCCGGTTATTGTTATTGAATGAATATGCGTATGCGGATGTTATTAATGAATACAATAGTAGTACTAACAGAAACAGTTGCTGAGAGAGGGAGAGAGATAGAGCCCCAAGAGGCAAACCCGTATGCAATGTCTGTTCACCTCGCTCTGATCTCATTGGCCGTTCAAACGGGCCTTAACTTAATAAACCGATCCTCAGGACAATCCGATAAAATTACAAGCCCCGAAACCTTCTCAACTTTAATTTATTCACACACAACTCTTTTTTTTTGCTAAGTAAAACATTTTTTATTTTTACTTTCTAATACATTAGATTAGATATATTAGAATGTAATCACTTCTGATCATGACAAGTAATTGTCCAAATAAGTATCAAGTGTTAAACTTTATTGATTTTCAGTTTTTTTTTTTTTTTATTCGATTTTCTGAAAATTCGCTCCAAGATTTTGATTAAAATTCAAAAATCAATTATTTTTTAGATGCTCTTTAAAATGTATAAGAAATTCGATGGCTGAATGATAATTATTAGGATTAGGTAGATGTAGGCAGCCAGTAAGTAATAAAAAAAAAAAAACTCTAATTATCGTCGACGTTTCGGCATCACATCGATCCCATCTTCAGGACGATAAACTGTTATAGATGCAATTTCGGTTCATACAAAAATAAATGATTAAATTTGCATATACTATTAGATGTACAAGAGAATTGCCCTAGGCGCATGGGGTCTATTTTATTTTCTGACAAATGGACCCGAAACGACAGCACTGGCCAAGATTGAAAGAGTCTGAAACGTCGACGATAATCAAATAGTTTTTTTTTTTTTATCACTTGCTGGCTGCCTACATCTACCTAATTCTAAAATAAAATGTTTATTCACATTTAGCTCTCAAAATTCGTTTGAAGACCACTTTACTTTTGAACTTCATAGAAAAGATAAGAGAAATGGCTACCATATTAACAAAATAATATAAATATTTACTCATGTTTATAAATTTAACATCTTGAATTCTAATATATCGGCGAAAACTAAATATATGTACATATGTACACAAAAAAATCTGGTGCGAACAGTCACACCCCAATTAGTCTGCTAAATCTCAAATGCCAAAAAATTCTAGAATACCTTTCAAATAAACCAATATATCTGAACCCGACTAAAATCACATAAACCTCACCTAACATTATTATTTTTGTTTTGTTGATGAATTCTAAAACAAATAGCATTAGAGGCATCTGTTTCTTTTTTGCCTTTGGTTAATGACCTGCTGGTGTTTAAATATTCAGGACCATATTTAAAATATAAATGATCTAAATTCAGGTGGAACGTGTCCCAAAAAAGAACTCTCTCATTTCCATTTTATATATTTTTATTTTAATAACATTTGCCTCTCTCATGGCTATTTACATCAAAAGTGATTAATAGACTTTTATTTATTCCCTTTTTATTTTTTTTTTTTGATGATACAAAATAAAAGTGAAAGAAATTCGCAAATGGAATTATAAAAAAAGAGATTTTTTTTTTAAGGAATAATAAGCAAATTTAAATATAATTTATTATCGAAACTTGAGTTGAATATTAAGGGGAAACAGGAGCGAAGGTGTTACGCATGTTTTTCCCGATAAGATGGCGTTGTGTGTCATAAAAAGTATCCCCAAAAATCAAGTAATTCAAAAATTTGCCAAGAGATGTCAGAATGGTAGCTAATAATATTTAATGCATTTGATTGATTTTCATTGATCTTTTAACAATAAATGTTTTATAGATGTTGTTATATATTATGTATCTTTTATAAAAGCATAAGACTATATTAATATAGGCTAATACTATATGGGCTGTTAGACTAGCCTACCATCTATTGCAAGAATGCTGAACTAATTTGACGGTTGATTTTTTAAATAAATCATCTAAGCTTATTTTAAATTTCTTAATTAATATGGGATTAATAATAACATTAAATTAATTTTTTAAGTTTAAAAAAAATTAAGAGATTATTGGGACAAATTGTCGTTTTTGTATTTGCTTGATAACAAAAAAAAAATTAATTACGATAATTTTTTAATAAGTAAAAAAAAAAACCCAAAAATAGGAATGACAGTGATTTGTTTACATCAAGTTTTTACCGTCGCGACGGTTTTTCAATTGAACAACGTACTTGCAGTAAATTTTGATGTAAAATGAAATTAAGTGTTCCGACATGTTAAAAAAGTTATGGTGACGTGATTTTCTCGGTCAAACAACACGTGTAGGATTCTCCATGACGATAATGCGCCATCTAATAATTCGCATTAGTTTATTCGTGAGTTTCCTTTTTCGTCAAAAACCATACAAATACCATTCAACAATCGCCCAATTCACCTGACCTGGCACCACATGTGACCTCTTCCTATTCGATCGACTCAAAAAACCACTACGAGGAACCCGTTTTGAGAGAGTGGAGGCAATAAAGCACTGACTTTGAAGGGGACAACTTGAATTTTGAAGAATACACATTTATCTTTTCTTTTTATGAATAAATTCCGGTTATTTTTTGATCATGGTTGTATATGGGTATACAGTGAACTGGTGGTATATAAGGGGGGCCAAGGAGGCCGCTTCCCCCCTCCCCCGAAAAAAATTCCGTCTTTCTAAAAAAAAAGATAAATTGATTTTCATGGCACGGTAAAAAATTTAGTTTCGTAAAAAAATTTTCCTGCAGAGTTCGTCCCCCCCCCCCTACCTACCCCGATAAAAGTTCCTATATACGCCCTTGATTAAGATTAAATCGTTAAAGGGCCCGTTTGAAGTTGTGGGTCATTTATAGAAAATTGCTTTGATGTCTCTTTTGTTCAAATTAATAGGCTCTATATTTATTTAAATAAATAAATAAATAGCCCTGCAGGGTCTCTAATTGGTTGGAGATGCAATTTCTAACTTTGAATGGTAAGAGAAGGTCTAATTACAGGAAAGAAGGACAGATAGATAGCCTTAAACAAACAAAGTATGAGAGAGAGGGTGTCTATAATAATAATAATACTCGGAGAGGAGTTCCTTCTAATAGAGTTTAGATGATGCTGCCAACATAGCCGGTAAATTGGTTATGGCAATTTAATTTACATGAGGCGAGATTTCCTCTCCTAATTCAATTGTAAATGAGTGAAAAGACCCTCGGGCAAGCAAATCAATCTCTATTTCTTTTATTTATTATTTACATTTCATGAGATAGATATTCTATTTAGTAACATTGTTTTTTAAATCAATAAGCAGAGGCGTAACTACATTGCTTTGCGCCCCCCCCGCAGGAACAAGAATGTCGCCCCCTCCCAAAAAAAATCTAGTGTGACTGGCGCACAGCACACAACTTTCTCTTAACTTCAGTAATCGAAAGTTGTGTTCTGTGCGCCAGTCACACCAGATTTTTTGTGTCGACATATATTTAGTTCCCGACAGTACGGAACATATGAATTCAGATGTAAAATTTATAAGTATTGGAAAATATTTATATTTTGTTACCATGGCAACCATTTCTCCTATCTTCCCTATGAAATACAAGAGTAAAGTGGTCTTCAGAAGATTTCAGTGTCAAAATGAGAATATACATTTTAAAGAGAATCTAAAAAATAATTGATTTTTGAATTTTAAAAAAAATCGTTGGAGCAAATTTTGAGAAAATCGAAAAAAACTGAAAAAGTGCATCAGTAAAGTACTAGTACTCTTTGGCCGATTTTGTTCAAAAGCTTCGTGTCACGTCCCATGGGGGTGCCTAACTTAAATATACAATGTCAACCTCCTAGCTCTTTTCGTTCTTGAGATTTTTTGTTCACACACACACACACACCCACACACCTACAGACAGACCATGTCGCGAAAACCACTTTTTGGATTCAGGGGTCCTCAAAACGTGTATATCCATCAAAATCTCGACATCGAATTTTTGACATGAATCCAATACTTTCTCTCTATATATATTTTTTTTTTTTTTAAAAAAACATTCACACTTTTTTCTCATTCACACTCACACTCACACACACATTCACACAGTCTTTTCGGCAACTCAGGCCATTTAAGACTTTAGACGATAACCGTTATTATATAAATATACATATAGGGGTCCAGGCATTCTTATTTAAGCCATTTGGTATCCAATTGGCTTAAATAAAATCATCGGACTGCCTGGGGTCCGAACCCGCGACGTTTGGTATACGAGGTTAGCACGCTAACCTCTACGCCATGCCCCGAGGGCCTCTCTATATATATATTACATATATACATAGGTAAGAGAAAGTAAAAACAAGTGTTAATATAATATTATATATTAAGATTAAATTCAAGAATTTGCCTCTTTTCTGAGTAATTCAACGGGAATGCTGAATTCAAAGTGAAAAATCTGGTGTGACTGGCGCACAGCACACAACTTTCTCTTACCTTCGGTAATCGAAAGTTGTGTACTGTGCTTGTCACGCCAGATTTTTTGTGTCGACATATATTTAGTTCCCGACAGTACGGAACATATGAATTCAGATGTAAAATTTATAAGTATGGGAAAATATTTATATTTTGTTACCATGGCAACCATTTCTCCTATCTTCCCTATGAAATACAAGAGTAAAGTGGTCTTCAGAAGATTTCAATCATAAAATAAGAATATACATTTTAAAGAGCATCTAAAAAATAATTGATTTTTGAATTTAAAAAAAAATCGTTGCAGCAAATTTTGAGAAAATCGAAAAAAACTGAAAAAGTACATCAGTAAAGTACTAGTACTCTTTGGCCGATTTTGATTAAAAGCTTATTTTTCCGGTCCCGGAGGGTGTTTAACTTAAATATAAAATTTCAACCTCCTAGCTCAATTCCTTCATGCTTAAAATTGAACACACCACACCCACACACCCACACACCCACACACCCACAGACAGACCATGTCGCAAAAACCACTTTTTTGGATTCAGGGGACCTCAAAACGTGAAGATCCATCAAAATCTCGACATCGAATTTTTGACATGAATCCAATACTTTCTCTCTCTATATATATTACATATATACATAGGTAAGGGAAAGTAAAAAAAAGACTAAGAGAAAGGAAAATATGTATTAGCTCTTGTTTTTGATTATTTACAATTAAATAAAATTAAGAGGTCACAGTACTTGGAGGGAGGAATTTTGGATTTTGTCCAAAATCAATAGAGAGATCTTAAGCCTAAGGTTAATTAACCCCATGAGGAAGGGTAGAGAGGAATAGTGATCTCTGCGGCATTGAAACCAAAACTTGATACATAAACTTTGTTGGCTCACTCAAGTAGAAGTTGATTAGATTTTAGTCAAAAAATTGTTTCTAAAAACATCCGAGTTTTTCAATTACAAAAAGATCCTAGTCTCAAGCCATTAAGGGGCCTCGGGAGTGAAGTGATTACGCATGTTTTTCCCGATAAGATGGCGTAGTGTGTCATAAAAAGTATGTCCAAAAATCAAGTAATTCAAAAAATTTGCCAACAGATGTCAGAATGGTAGCTAATAATGTCTAATGCATTTGGTTGATTTTCATTGATCTTTTAACAATAAATACTTTATAAATGTTATTATATATTATGTTACTTTGATAAAAGCATACAAATATATAAATATAGGCCAAAAGGGGATCAGCTGATAGACTAGCCTGCCATCTATTGCAAGAATGCTGAACTAATTTGACAGTTGGTTTTTAAATAAATCATCTAAGCTTATTTTAAAAATTTCTTAATTAATATGTGATTAATAATAACAATAACAATTCATTTTTAAATTTAAAAAAAATTAAAGATTATTGGGACAGATTGTTTTTTTGTATTTGCTTGATAACAAAAAAATTAATTACGATAATTTTTTAATAAGTCATTAAAAAAATTATAGCTCGGTGTCCCAATAATCTCTTATGAATTTAATTCATTAAAAAAAACCAGCATTGAAAAATTCCTTATTTTTTTTAAATATATTTTAACAGCTGACGTTTCGGCTTTGGTAAAAGCCTTCCTCGGAGCTGTTAGTGGTCATTATGTACCTTCAGTTTATCTATATACTGAAGGTTTAGTGCGATTTAAGGCCAAAACTATCCAGTTTTCATCCAAATATTGACGCTCTTGTAGGCATAAAACAAGGTCAAGGTGACCTTTTTCAAACCTGAGCCATAGTTTTTATTATTTAAGATTGCTTTTTGTTCTTAATACAAAATAAATGCAATAAAATCATTTTTACTTTCTCTTACCTATGTATATATGTAATATATATATAGAGAGAAAGTATTGGATTCATGTCAAAAATTCGATGTCGAGATTTTGATGGATCTTCACGTTTTTGAGGTCCCCTGAATCCAAAAAAGTGGTTTTCGCGACATGGTCTGTCTGTGAGTGGGTGGGTGGGTGGGTGTGTGGGTGGGGGTGTGTGTGTTCAATTTTAAGCATGAAGGAATTGAGCTATGAGGTTGAAATTTTATATTTAAGTTAAACACCCCCGGGACCGGAAAAATAAGCTTTTAATCAAAATCGGCCAAAGAGTACTAGTACTTTACTGATGTACTTTTTTCAGTTTTTTTCGATTTTCTCAAAATTTGCTCCAACGATTTTTTTTTAAATTCAAAAATCAATTATTTTTTAGATTCTATAAAATGTATATTCTCATTTTGTGATTGAAATTCTTCTGAAGACCACTTTACTCTTGTACTCCGTAGAAAAGATAGGAGAAATGGTTGCCATGGTATCAAAATATAAATATTTTCCCATACTTATAAATTTTACATCTTGAATTCAATTGTACCCTACTGTCGGAAACTAAATACATGTCGACACAAAAAATCTGGTGTGACAAGCACAGTACACAACTTTCGATTACCGAAGGTAAGAGAAAGTTGTGTGCTGTGCGCCAGTCACACCAGATTTTTTTAAAGTAATTTTGTACCAACCCATTTTACTTACATATACACCCACACATTTATATCCAGTATACTCTAGTATACAGTGGGCCTCAGCGTTTTTTTTTTAAATAAATAAATAAATAAATAAATTTATTACGACCTGCTTAGAGGCACCAGCCCTCGGTGGCTAGGTCCAACAAAGACAATACAAATTTAAATACAATAACAAATACAACAAAACAAAACAAAAGGAAAAAAAAAAAAAAAGGATGAGAACCGTTGACTAAATTAATTTTAAATTACAACAAAACTAGAAATTTATTTTTTAGAATCTTTTGCTTAAAATTACCTCAAATAATACATAATTAATATAACGAATAGGGAAAGATTAAATTGCTTCATCTGTCAAAGTTCCTCAGCATAAATAAAAAGATTTTGATAAATAAAATACACAAACTGTATTAAAGCCGTTTCTTTAAATTAATTTTTATTTTTTAAGAAAGATTTTTATCTCTGGTATTAGCAGGTTTACACTCTAAGTTGACGATATATTATTCTTTATTATATATATTTTTTAATGATGAAATAGGAATTCTTTAATATTTTGGTAAAAGAATTTACGACGATCAATGGATGTTGAAATTCATCCGGGGGACGAAGAGATGGTCATTTGACATGACTTTAACACCGGCCCCGGATGGTATTTACAAGTTAAAAGGAAAGAAGAAAGAAAGGATCGCCTGGAATGTTCAATTATTGTCCCATCACCTGGTCAACTTACATGTGTGTGTGTGTGTTCTATTTTCTCTCTACTTCTTTATTATTTTAATAAAAAAATATTGAAATATATTAATATAATAAGAAATAAGAAACTTTTTTTTAATTGTGGTGAAAGCGAAGGCTGTCAATTAAAACCAACTATGTCTATTCAAAACTTGCGACATTAAGGGTTTTGTTCTTCAAAATAGATTTTGTGTAAAATCTAATCTCACAGTGGACTCAAAATCTATCCTGAAAAAGGTCGGAATTATATGCCGACAAGTTGACAGTACCGGTATCGATTTATTACCAAATGATATAAATAAATATGCCTGGAAATAATTAATTTATGTATTATTTAAAGCCGAAAAATAAAAAAAAAATCCCTTAATTATCTGAGATGAATAAATAGTGGCTTGGTTTACGCTGTGCCATGTTCTTCGTGCAAAAAGGAGAACAAAGGGCCAATATACTTTGGGGAAACCAAAAGACAATTAAAAACCAGGCTTAAAGAGCATTTTTATTCTGTGGCTAATTAGCCACAGGAAAGCTAAAGAATTACAGAATATACGATTTTTGCACTCAGGATGTTAAAAAAATTATAGGGTTGTCCAAAGTTAAGAAAAACTGGAAAAATTTGATTTTTTTACTCTTTTAGCCGTGTTTTGCACCACTAAATCACCTCCAATTGGATTGACTCTTTAGATTTCTATTTATCTTAGCTACCTGTATATATTTTTTTTATTTAAACGCCATAAAAAAATCTAGAAAACTCAAAATAAGAGCCACTTTAGAGCAGAATTTCTATTAAAACGTAAAGTTTTCTATATCTCTAAAACTAGAGCTATTCGAGCAAAACTGACGGCATTTTTGGAAAAAGGACGTCGCATATACTCGGAGATCAGCTCAAAATATCCCCGGTACCAAAATCACCGTTAGCCTGTGTAGTGTTTCCCAATTATGACAAAAATCTAACGCAAGGGTTGTTTTAATTAATTTTTCTCTGTGATCTCATCATGATCCCTCGATGAGGCTTATATTATCTTTTAACCTTTACCAGGTAAGCAAGGACCATTTTAGAATTTTTTCAAAATTTTCGAAGGGTAACTTTTTTGAGAAAAATTATATTTTTGCACTTTTTATGGCAAAAATCTAAAGAAAGGTTTTTTTTAAATTAATTTTTCTATATGAACCCATTATGATCCCATGATGAAACTTAGTTTTATCTTTAATCCTTTAAACAAGGATTATTTTAGAATTTTTTCAAAATTTTCGAAGGGGTACTTTTTTGAGAAAAATTACTTTAAATTTTTGATTTTGAAATTAAAAAAAAAATTTTATTAGCACCCCAGGTGTGTTGTATATCATTGGAAAGGGCATCTAAAAAGCTGTAAAATGACACCTCATTCATCTCTCTATCTCATCTCTAAGTGATTTTATAGCAATTTAAATAGATGTGGTTAGGTCGATTTTTTGCCATTTTTGACAACTTTAACTATATTTTAAACGAGTTGAGATATCAAGTTGAAATTGGGGCTTTTTCTTAGTCCCTATTGACTCTACTTATGACCCAAATTTCATAGAAATCTGAGATGGTGAAGTTAAAAAGTGTATCGATTAGTCGTGGAATGACTCAGAAATGTATGATCGTCTTTAGTTGAGATAATAATTTTTAAGATGAGATATATTCCACTGATGACTTAGAATATATATCTAATAATTTCCTGTATTAGGTGAGTGAACCGGAAATTTGGCCCGGAGAGAGATGGCATTTCTGTTGAAGAAATTCTAACAAAAATTCTTCTTTCAATCGAAGGATCCACACAATTGTTAAAGGTTGGCGATTCGGATGAATTTAATTGATTGTCATCTATTTTATAAGAGGAAACTTGGAAAATTAAGGTATATTTTTTGAAAAGAAAAATTTTTATTTACAATAACAATAATATCAAAAAAGTTTTTGTATAAGGATAAAAAATTAATTTAATAACAGTGATTAAATGTTAATTTACGAAAATCAAATGTATCAAGTTAAAAAGGGATTAATATATGATTTTATAATAAAATTTTTGTGTATTTCAAAGAAAATTTTTTTATCAACTAATTCGATGTATTTGACTTGAAGGGTTTACATGTAATTTTTATATTTTTATGTATTTTAGGCATGATGATGGTTTTTTGTAAAACCGAAACTGTTAAATTGTGCAATACAGTCGTCAGACCTCAATAAAATTTTCCGCTAATGATTATTATATAATATTTATTTAAAATTCCGAAGATCAGAATAACAAGTAAACCTGCAAGCATTGCCAGAGGATAGTCAGGAAAATTTAGACGCAATCGTCCGGTCATTGAAATTTCGCTTTGAAGATGATGAACATTTGCAACGGATCCGCCATTTGCAGTTAAAGTCAAGTTGTCAACGCCCTGAGGAGACTCTTCTAGAAATGGAGACTGTTATTCAAAGGTTTTTTTTTTTTTTTTTTTTTTTTTTTTTTTTTTTTTTTTGAATGGCTGCATAAGGTCCGAAGACCTATAATGACCAATAGTCACATGCAGCCAGGAAGAAAATAAAAACAAAAGGAGAAGCATAAAGGGGAAACTCAACTGCGGGAACTGAGAAGATGCCTGTTGAGGTTAGAATTGAAAGTCTGAAGATTGTAGGTTTTGGGGAAGATAGACGCAGGGAGCTTGTTCCAATCACGGGAGGTCATGGGGACAAAGGAAGAATGGAATTGATTTGTTCTGTTAGTCGTGATCTGAACAGCATAGGGATGCTGGGAAGATGCCTCTCTTGTGTTCCGTGAATATGTTGCATTGGGTGGGATAATTGATTTTAATTCGGCAGAGCATTGACCATGGTAATACCTGTAGAAGAGAGATAGTGAAGATACTCTTCTTCTATGATCTAGTGACTGTAGGGATGCAGTAAGGGTAGAATCACCTATCAGTCTGTATGGCTTCCAAGGAGGAGA
The DNA here is from genome assembly GCA_023213315.1 of Euborellia annulipes. Classification (NCBI taxonomy): domain Eukaryota; kingdom Metazoa; phylum Arthropoda; class Insecta; order Dermaptera; family Anisolabididae; genus Euborellia; species Euborellia annulipes. The sequence goes on from JAKCPI010018397.1 coordinate 18,664, forward strand.
GAGCGTCTTTCGACGCCCCTCGCCAAAGGTGGGAACAATATTCAAGACACGGCCGAATTTGGGCTTTATAGAGGATTAGGAGCTGTTGGGAGGAAAAGTAACGCTTCGTTTTGAATAGGAAACCCAATTTCCTTGCGGTAGATTTAACCACAGAAGAGATGTGGTTGCTCCAGGAGAGATCAGATGTAACTGTCACTCCCAGAACAGAAAATGAATCTTTGAACTCGAGGCTATTGGTTGGTTTATCAATTTGAAATTTTACAGAGTATATCGACTCAAACTATCGTCCAAGCACTTAGGGATCCCGATGTCCGACAATTGGTCAGGATGGGGATACAGGAGAGCAATGGCGCTCTAATTCATTCTTTAGAGTTTGAACTCGTAAAAAAACTTGTTGAAAGCCAGGAAATAAAGGAAGTTGTGGTTCAGGAGAATCCGAAGGCTAAATTTAAGGTGTTCAACGTCATGTATTGGAATCAGAAGAAACCGAGAACGAAATTTAAGCTAGTGCATTTGGGCCGTCTGGTGAAGCACTTTGGTAGAAAATTTAAAATGAAGCATTCGGACAGCCCCACAGTGGTTCCAAATCCCGAAAACGTGGCCAAAAGTTCAAAAATAAAGAGTAAATTCGGGGAACCATTTTATAAAAACTTATCTGGCTCTCAAAATATATTTGAATCTGAGCGTTTTTGACAACAATCGGGAGCTCTCTCCGAACGCAAATAAGCATCCTTTTCTATCGCTCTCCATTTCCTTGTTTTTTTGGTTATTTTAATTTCGTCAAATGGAATCAACGACTGAAAGTAACTAAATTTCAACAATGTAAAAAAAATGCAATAAATTTTGATAGTTAAATAATAGGAGCATTTCAAATAACGTCTTATTTTTTTTTCCATTTCGGAAATCGCAAAAATTCAAAAGTCAAAAAGTAAAAAGTCCCACGACATCCCACTCTCAAACCACTTTTCCTGCCTTTTGTAATCCTTCTTCATTAATAATATTAAAAAATTAGCTGCACAGACTTGCACATTTTTTTTTATTCAATTTTTTTTTGAAATTTGAATATTCATCTGATGAAGCATATTAATGTTATTTAAACTAATGTTATATGTAATCCGTATTAAAAATATTGAATAAAATATTGTAATTAAATTATTTTGACATAAATAAATGTGTCTGGACCCCCACAAATGTGTCGTATTAAACAATATGTATCATTTAGGGTCAATATGGCCAAAGATGCAGAAAAAGACTTATATAAAAAAAAAAAGAAAAATTATTTTGTTATTAATTTATTTAAAATACGAAATCGGCGACCTCCGAGAACCCGACAATGCCAATTTTGATTGAAATTGAATTATTTTTTTTTTAGTTCCCCATAAGTGGTTCCGCCATATTTTTTTTTTCTGAAAAAATAATATCAAATTCTAAATCAGCGACCTCAAAAACCCTTGTGTACTGAATTTCAGAGAGATTAAATAACGTTTTCGACTTTTGACCACGTTTTCGGGATTTCGAACCACTGTGAGCCGGGAGGAGCATTCTGGGACAGTTCAGGTTGAACTGTCTTAAGGAGAGGGAAATGTTACGAGGCACAGTGCTAGTGCTGGTGACTATGTATATCGTTATGGCAAAGTCGTTACCATGGAGTGCAAACAAAAATGGATATATTTGTAAATTCAGTTGTTGTTTTGTTTCTGTCGAATAAAGATCTTTTTTTCTGTTTCTGTAATTTCGAGGCCATATATGTAACAGTAATTATTAAATTTACTTTAATAAGAAATTTTCTTATTTTATGTGGTCCCGAAACGTCTTGTTTAATATAAATACACCGTAGTTAAATTTATTTATTATGATTCTGATAAATAAATCCAAATGGATCAAATCAGATTAATAGAAAAACAAAAGCGTTAGTAGTTTTATTTAATTTAATCAACATGAAAGAAAGAATTTAATTGAATTTATAAATAATAAAGTTTATAGAATGAAGCTTGGGGGTGTAAATATTGAAATTTTGCCCATTCTAAAGTTTCTATTGACTTTGCACAGAGAGCTTTTCTCTTTGATATCGAAACAGAGACAAACATTTTTAAAAAATAAAGAGCGAGAGAGAGAATGGGGTCTTCTAACATTTTCATAGTGTGCAATATAAATAAAACTGAATTACTTGGTTCTCTCCATTTAGAATAGAAGGTGTTAATTTGTATAATAAAAGACATTTTGATATTATGTAAAGCCTGTTTAAGATCAATTCACTGTTCCTATGAAATGCAAAGCTTAAAATATGAACCTAATTAGCATTGCAAGACGATTTCATCCTTATATTTAGACGTTATTCAAGATTTCTATATATAAAGTGCTTATTCATTGAAATAGATGCGTATAATTCCCATGAGAAAGAATATCTTCTCTCTATCTTTCTCTCCCAATTTAAAACTTTTAAGGAAAATTAAAAAAAAACTATTTTATTTATAGGATGAACATTCAATTTTTTAAGTTTTCGTGGATTGGCCAAGGGGAAATTAAATACTTGAAAATTGTTTCAGCCCGTTGCCTCCGTCTAAGCGGACCGCTTAGAATAGAGGTTCTCAAACTTTTTTGTCTCGTAGACCGACCACCATGGGCGTAACTAGAGAATTTGGCTGGGGGAGGGCATGGGACCAGTTATCCTCCGATGGGCCTGGAAAGCCCCAGGTTTTTGGTAGACCTCCTGCTTAGCTAATATAGCATTTTTGAAAATTCATAAACTTCAAATATGTTTTGACCAGTGGCGGAATAAAGCTAAAACGGGCCCTATTGTAAGGAGGGGCGCTGGAACGAATTTCAATCAGGGGGGGGGGGGCAAAAAATTTTTTTTAGAAAATTAAAATAATTTAATATGTTCTAATAGTATAAAACAAAAACAAATCTACTATAAAGCTTTAAAAATTTTAAATAAAATCACAATTTTAATAAAATTAAAATTTTAAAAATTTGGTAGTGATTTTTCAAAAATTTTTGGAAAAAATTTGGAAAAAAATGAATTTCTTATTCTTTAATTTTTTTTAATTTAGAAGATTTTATTTTTCAAAAGTAAAAATATATAATTTTTAAAAATAAATGAAATAAAAGAAGAAATTTTGCCCCTCCTCTGTCCCCCCTATAGGATGCCAGGGGGGGGGCAATGTATCCTTGCCCCCCCCCCCCAGTTCCGGCGCCTATGATTGTAAGTAATGTAGTTCTATTAAATTATCGAATTCCAAGAAAAAAAGTAAAAAATCTGGTGTGACTGATTTTTCAATTAGAGATGTAAATTGTGGCTGTGTATGTTGATTAGAGGAGATATGGAAGCAGAGGCAGCCAAGAAAGAAAATTCTCTGAATGCTTAACCAATTAGGCGGAGACGTTTCGGTCTATTTATTATAAACCATCTTCAGTCCATTAATTGGTATATTTATGCTCACAGTTAGTCAAGTAATAATTAATTATTGTAAAATAGAATGCTATTGTATATGTATATAATGAAATCTAGGCTTAAATGAAAATGATGGTTGCTTGTGCGAGTTTCAAATATATCTAACCAAATATCTAACTAGATAGATATATTAGAATTAGGACTTTTGCTGGATCATATACTTATAGAAGGAACCGGAGAATAAAAAACCAGCCGTTAGTGGACGCCTGTCACATCAATTTAATTCGTAAATATAGATAGATAGATAGATATGAAACTCCCACAAGCAACCATCATTTTCATTTAAGCCTAGATTTCATTATATACATATACAATAGCATTCTATTTCACAATAATCGATTATCACCTGACTAACTGTGAGCATAAATATATCAATTAATGGACTGAAGATGGTTTATAATAAATAGACCGAAACGTCTCCGGCTGATTGGTTAGCATTCAGAGAATTTTCTTTTCGGCTGCCTCTGCTGTCCATCTCCTCTTCTTTCAATTAAACAATAGGGGGCGGGGGGGCGCCCCCCCGAGAAATTCAAAAGTTATAAAACTAGTAATCTAAAGAAATTAATTCGGTTTTGACTCAATTGAATTGTTACCAATCAATTAAATAAAGAGGGGGGTCTAAATGGCCATAGATGCGAACAAAGTCTTTAGATACCCCCCCCCGACAAACTGCAAATCCGCCTCTGATTCAATGTGCATTTTGTCCTCAAGATGATCTGACCTAATGGAGAAGGAAATATCTACAGTAATAGTGGTCAGGGGCATAAGGATCCTCAGAATTTTCATTATATATGTACATTAGCTAGTAGTTTTTTCCAAATATTTTAATCAATACAATTTGTTTATGTAATAATGATTTTTGATTGTTTCTATGAGATAAAAAGACTAGAGCGCCATTAATTTCTAACTAAACTGTCAGAATGATAAATAAGACTATTTCATAAAACAAAAGTAAAATTAAAAAAAAAAAAAAAAATGTTAGTCTTTATAAATTTGAAGAATAATTCTATTTGCTTATTAAAGAAGATTGAAATTCGGTCTACAATGATGTTTATTTTTAGTAATATTACCACTAATAATCTCAGATTCCACAAGTTTATCAGAAATTGGAATTTCACAACCTTCATGTAATTGGAGTAAATTTATTAAAATATGTGTGGAATATTTGAATCCGCAATATGAAACTTTTTTAATATTTGATGACGTCAATTCATACAAATCAGAATTGATAAAAGAAATTAATTTGAATCTAAATATACGTATAAAAATAGTTAACATAAAAAATAAATATGCTTTTGTTTTTATGGGCGACATTATAACGTCATAGTGTTATTTCAAATCAATTTCATTCATAACGAAATATTTTTCGAATTACCAAAAAGAAAATAATTTATTAGTGTTTTGTGGAGAGTTCTGTTAAAAGTGTTTCAAATATAACTGGTGATTTGATATTTTTAAAATGTCCACGGAACGTATTTTATATTCAGGATATAACAAAATGTAACTCAGAATATAAATTATGGATTGGGGGATATAAGATGCCAGGACAAAGGACCCAAAATATTCAAAAAGCTTATTTTAATAGAAAACCGAATTTCCATGGTCTTCTTTTGGAGTATTCAACCCAGTCTCTTTATACTGAATAAATAAAATAACTTATAGATTACAAGGTTGTAGAACATTTTTCAAAAGAAAAGTGAATTTTCTAGAAAGCTCAGAACCAAGAACCGAAGTTCTAGATTATAAATTAGTATAGAAAAGGAACCAGGATTGATTTCAAGTAACCCTGATGTTTATCAGTTAATGTCTTTGTGTTTTGTGGTTCCAAAATCTCCATTTCGGCCGCAATGGCAAACACTTTTTACGATTTTTCACTGGACAATTTGGATTGGATGGTATTGTATTATTTTGAGCTGATTAAAGGATTTATTGTACGAACATTGCTGGAAGAAACGAATTCGTTGAGTATTATGAGAGTTTTATAAAGAATGTTGCATTATTTGTCACTCAGCCAATTTTCGCTGAAATCATATAAATAGCAAATTAAGACCTGACATTCCGCTGATGTTATCTCCCACCATCATCTCGCTGATTCCAATCCAGATTTTATTCTCTTCTACAAGCCCC
>JAKCPI010018398.1:0-44899 GCA_023213315.1 Euborellia annulipes
TATTCTTTCCATTTGTGCATTCCATGTATGTAAACAAATCCTCAAGCAGGCACTAGATTGGAGATAGCAATGATTTTCCCTAGCGCCTCGGGCTTGGTGTAGTGGCCATCGTGCTGGCCTTCTATACCAAGGATCGCGGGTTCAGATCCCCGAGGCAGTCTTGATGATTTTATTCAAGCCATTTAGATACCAAATACATAGTAATAATAATAATACAAGAGAAACACTTTGTGGCAGCTTGATAACTAAGTTCTTTTATTTACGCCCTTAAAAATTAATTATTCCCTTCTTAATTTAGAAAAAAAAAAAGAAATTTTTTTAATCTCTTAAGAATGAATAAGTGGCAAAAGAGAGAAGAGATAAAAAGGACGAAGTGAGCCTGTTAATAAATAATTTGCCTCCCTCCCTCCCCTCTTCTCCTTTTTTGGCTGTGAGCTTGGAATTTTTTCAATTGACTTCCCCCCCCCCCCCTTTATCCACCCTCTCTCTCTCTCTAACCGTCTAATTGAACTTTAAAGTTGAATTAAATTATTTCAAGATTAGTAAGCAGAGCCATCTATTTGGGACGAAATCGAGCGAGAACTAAACAAAGCTTTTAAAACCTCCCCTCCCCGTCGTCGTCCGTCGTCCCAACCCCTTTGACTCTCTCTCTCTCTCCATTCGCGCAATTTTATCACTCAACTTGTCAATTAATTTTCTAACCTAACCACCAAAGAGCGAGGGCGCTTCATTTACTCACTCCATTTAATGGAGTGTCCAAAAAAAAAAAAACTCTTCTTTTTATTTGATAAATAAAATGTAATTTAATACCTAAGTGATGATAAGTGAGTGAAGAAGGGGAAAAAAAAATCGAAACCTTTACGTTTTAAATTTGGTGATCCTCGGGAAAAGGTATTAAAAAATCTGGTGTGACTAGCAGCGCACACAACTTTCTCTTACCCTACTAGTCACACCAGATTTTTGTGTTGCTCTTAGCACTTTAGTTTCAAACTTGATTCATAGATGGCGCTGAGCTATACGAATGCTCCCACATCAGTAAAGTGTACTTTAAATGATTTCCACGAAAAATTTCACTAATATACTTTTTAAAGAGCATCTAAAAAAATAATTGATTTTGAATTTTTAATCAAAATCGTTAGAGCGAATTTTGAGAAAATCGCAAAAAACTAAAAAAGTACATCAGTAAAGTATTAGTACTCTTTGGCCGATTTTGTTCAAAAGGTTATTTACACGAGTTCAGAAGGTGCCTAACTTAAATATAAAATTTCAACCTGCTAGATCAATTCCTTCATGCTTAAAATTGAACACAGACAGATCAAGTAGCACAAATACCACTTTTTTGGATTCAGGGGACCTCAAAACGTGTATATCCGTCAAAATCTCGACATGAATCCAATACTTTCTCTCTATATATATTAACATATATATAGAGGTAAGCAAAAAATAAAAATTAAATCTCGTAATTATTATTCTATTTGTTTGATTTTACTTCTCTTACCTATGTATATATGTAATATATATATAGAGAGAAAGTATTGGATTCATGTCAAAAATTCGATGTCGAGATTTTGATGGATCTTCACGTTTTGAGGTCCCCTGAATCCAAAAAAGTGGTTTTCGCGACATGGTCTGTCTGTGTGTGGGGTGGGGTGGGTGGGTGTGTGTGTGGGTGGGTGTGTGTGTGTGTGTGTTCAATTTTAAGCATGAAGGAATTGAGCTAGGAGGATGAAATTTTATATTTAAGTTAAATACCCCCGGGACCGGAAAAATAAGCTTTTAATCAAAATCGGCCAAAGAGTACTAGTACTTTACTGATGTACTTTTTCAGTTTTTTTTGATTTTCTCAAAATTCGCTCTAACGATTTTGATTAAAATTCAAAAAATCAATTATTTTTTAGATGTTCTTTCAAATGTATATTCTCGTTTTGCCCTCAAAATTGTTTGAAGCACACTTTACTCTTGTGCTTCATAGGAAAGATAGGAGAAATGGTTGCCATGGTAACAAAATATAAATATTTTCCCATACTTATAAATTTTACATCTGAATTCAAATATTCCCTACTGCCGGGAACTAAATACATGTCGACACAAAAAATCTGGTGTGACAAGCACAGTGCACAACTTTCGATTACCGAAGGTAAGAGAAAGTTGTGTGCTGTGCGCCAGTCACACCAGATTTTTGTTATTTCTATTTGGTTTGTATTTGAGGCACCCTGTGGCAGAGCAGTTAGTCGGTTAGTTAGCAGCCATAGTGGCGCCTTCTAATTACTCTCTCTGCAAATTATCTCATTCAAATCGAATCCAACCCCCCCCCCCCCCCCCCCCCCCCCCCCCCCCCCCCTCCGCCCCCTTGATAATCAAATTGCAATCTCCATTGGATTCGAGGGTGGGAGGTGGGGGAGGGGGGGGAGAAGACACTCTGCAACATCTGACGAATCAAACAACAACAAAAAGATAGTTTCCATAAAATGTGATGTGACTAAAAAGACACACAACAATCATGTCTTTAGCTGGTTATTTTATCGCACTCAGCGGATTAAATCTTCCGAGTATCGGTCTGACTATCACACTCTCTAATTAGCGGTTCTCAACCCGTAGTTTGTAAAATTTCTCTTTGTCCTTAATACAAGGTAAATGCAATAAAATCAATTTTCACTTTCTCTTACCTATGTATATATATATATGGCCCCTGTTACGCATTGGTGTGTCAAGCGCCAAAAAAAATTTAAAAATTGAGTTAAGTACGGAATATTGTTTCAAATGCTATAATTAATAATATTTTTTATGAAATATGTCCTAAAAAAATTTATATTTAATGTAAAAGCATAAAATTATTTTTACAATATTTCAATGTAGGATTTTCATTTTGTAAAAATGATTTATGTGCCTAACACGTTGTTTCGTAGGACTTAATTTGATATTATTCCTGATAATAAAGATGAGGATATCGAAAAGACAACAAAATAAATAATATTAAGTCGATTTCATTTAGTATAACTTTGATTAACTGTTGCCATGTTCACTTCCATTCAGGGATTAATTGATGAGAAAATTTTGTTATCCCTTTGTATTTAAAATAATAATACTTTCTATGCTATTAGTATTAAATATAACCATAAAAGAACTTTAATAATAACTCCGTTTTAACTTTTGAATTATAAACCTAAAATTATTTTATTAATATAATAAATAGTGCATAGATTAATTTGCAATCATGTGTCAAGGGACTTTGAAGCATTTTTGCAAATATAATTGGACTTGTGTGAGTGTGAGTGTGATTGAGAAAAAAGTGTGAATGTTTAAAAAAAAAAAAAAATATATTGGCGGAAACTAAATACATGTTGACACAAAAAATCTGGTGTGACAAGCACAGAACACATCTTTCGATTACCGAAGTGTAAGAGAAAGTTGTGTTCTATGAAACGAGTTAACTGAAAAATTGTGTGGCACTTGATAAAGAAAAGGCGCCGCAACCAGCTGGAGGGGGGGTCCAGGGGGGCCAAGCTCACAAGTAATATTTTAAACAGAAAATAGAAATTGAGTTTTCCCTTTAATATGATGATTTTTCGTGGCCACTTTGATTTATTTAAGTTGAAGCGCAAAAAAAAAAAAAATGAAAATTTTGTCAAGTCAATATTTATTTATAATACCAAAGAGGTTTTTTTTTTCTTTTTGTTTCGAAGAGAGAGAGAGATGAATAATTCAAAAGGTTAAGTTTCCATTGATTTCCTCCTTGGTTTTAGTTAAGAGATGAAGAAGATCGGGGGGGGGGGGGCGAGTATTAACATTAAAGATGAAGGAATTTAATGAAAATATTCATTTTTTTTTGTGTTTGTAATAGAATAGACAGACAGACCTATGTCAAGTCTTTTTATATTACGCACTACACGGGAAGAGGAGTTTCCTTTGTTGATACAAATAAATAAAGAATTTTAACGAAACTTTTAGTTTAGTCCAGTGTGGTGTGTTTGATTATAAATAAAGAAGAAATCTGGTGTTATTTTTTGTTACCATCTTTCCTATGAAGTACAAGAGTAAAGTGTGCTTCATGAGGGGGGAAATGGGAATATACAGTAGGCTTATATTTTAAAGAGTATCTTTCTTCCTATGGTGTTTTGATAACTTACCTACCCCAACATTAAAATAGCCTCCCTATAGGGAAATACATGGTGAGTATCCTTCAGCATTAAAATAGCTGAAGGACAAACATATGTATTTCCCCATAGGGAGGCTATTTTTGTTGGGGTGGTACAAACGACCCATAGATAAATATTTATGTATTCTTTGCATTTATGTATTCTATGAATGTAAACAAATCCTCAAGCAGGCTCTGAAATGGAATACGTAGTAATAATAATTTTCTTGATACATTCTTGATACAACATACACATTGGACCCTGTTACTAAATTGTGTGTCAAGCGCCAGGTACCGAGATTTGAGAAAATTAACATTAAAGTTTTTCTAATTTAAATTGTTTTGATTAGATTATATATCATTTTGTTTGTCAATTGTGCAAGTAAATACTGTAATTACTGGCAGATATTCATAAATTATCTCTAAAAATACGACTAATTTAGAGAAAAACAATAAAATTTTTTTTGAATTTTTAAAGACAGTCACACTTTTTTCTCATTCACACTCAAAAATTTTTTTTTACACTCACACACACATTCACACAGTCTTTTCGGCAACTTAGGCCATTGAAGACTTTAAACGATATCCGTTAATGAGTATTATACATATATGGGGTCCAGGAATTTTTATTTAAGTCATTTGGTATCCAAATGCCTTAAATAAAATTATCGGACTGCCTGGGGTCCGAACTCGCGACGTTCGGTATAGAAGGAGACACGCTACCAACTACTCCAAGCCCCGAAATTTTTTTTTTTTTTTTTTTTTTAAACATTCACACTTTTTTCTCATTCACACTCACATTCACACACACATTCATGCAGTCTTTTCGGCAACTTAGGCCATATAAGACTTTGACGATAACCGTTGTAGAGAATATATCTATTGTGGGGTCAGGCATTTCTATTTAAGTCATCTGGTATCCAAATGGCTTAAATAAAATCATCGGACTGCCTGGGTCCGAACCCGCGACGTTTGGTATAGGAGGTAGGTGCGCTACTTACTACGCCAAACCCGGGGCGAAATTTTTTTAAAAAAATTAAAATAATTTAATATGTTCAAAAAGTATAAAACAAAAACAAATCTACTATAAAACTTTAAAAATTTTAAATAAAATCACAATTTTAATAAAATTAAAATTTTAAAAAATTTGCTAGTGATTTTATCAAAAATTTTTGGAAAAAATTTGAAAAAAAAATGAATTTTTTAATCTTTTAATTTTTTTAATTTAGAAGATTTTATTTTTCAAAAGTAAAAATACATCATTTTTAAAAACAAATGAAATAAAAGAAGAAATTTTGCCCCCCTCTGCCCCCCCTGTAAGATGCCAGAGGGGGGCAATGTACCCTGCCCCCCCCTGTTCCGGCGCCTATGAATACAACAAACAATTACTCCTACTTAAAATTACTATTTTAACAATTTTTAATGTAAAATTTTAAAAATTAATACTTAAAAATTTGATTTGTATTCTATATTCTGGCAAACAAGTACAGAATGCGCCTTTAAATTACCGAAATTAAGAAAAAAATGTGTGCTGTGCGACCACTCACACCAGATTACCCCTCCCCCCCCCCGAGAAACACCTCTGGATCCGCCACTGCCTGGACCCTAATAAGTATATATTAATAAATTACGAGTATCGTTTAAAGTTTTATATGGCCTAAGTTGCCAAAAAGACTGTGTGTGAGTGTAAAAAAAAAAAAATAATGAGACACTCTTGTTTCATTCATTAAAAATAAATCATTAACACAAACTAACAATCAGTAATGTTGAGTGATGTGCTCAGACCAGATTTTTTTTTTTTACAATTAATAAAAAAAAACAAAACAAAATTCACTCAATATTAAACACTCTACTACATACAATCTCTCTCTATTTTTTTTTTTAATTAACTTAATTTTTGTCATGGAATGTGGCTGTGGCCTCCTGTCAATTGCAATCGACAAACGATCTCTAATTAGATTCGAGTTTTTCCCTCTCTGGTTTGTTTTTTCTCTCTCTCTCTCTCTCTCTACAAACTAACATTCGGTAGATCATTAAAAGTTACCTCAAAATACAAAAGTGATTAAAACTCGAATATGTTGTTGTGTGGGGGGGGAAATGGCGAGGAGGAGGAGGAGGAGGGGGGTGACTCCTCCCCCCTCCCCCCCCCCTCCCCTATTCCTTCACTGATGGCGCCAACCAAACTTGTTCTCTCCATTTAATAGAACCCACTGGGCACATACATACAACTTGTTGTTGTTGTTGTTATACACTTGTTCTAGAACAACGATATTTTCACTCCCACTACAGAAATTATCTTATTAATTATTCATACTATTAATTGATATTTTACAAATCGTTTTTAATCCATGATGACGTCAAAACATTCTTTTTGTTGTTTTATTGTTTGAAATTCCTATCGGGATCGCTATTTATTTATCCAAGGTGCTTCCGTGTACGAAGACACACACCTCAAACCAAGGGCGGATACAAGTGGGGCAACGTTTTTGAAGAGGTCCAAAAAAGGGGAGGACGAAATCAGGGAGAGTATCTGCTCGCAAAAATAAAAAATAAAATTTAAAAAAAATATAAATTATAATTTATTAAAAAAAAATAATTTGGAAATTTTATTTGAAAAATATATAAAAAAAAAAAAATAAATAAAAGGGAATAAATAATGATGGTTGGCGATGTCTTATGATGGGATGTGATGTTTCGGTAGCATCGGGCCGACCTTCGTCCGAAACGTAAGTGAAGGACGTCTCTCGGCAAATCGATTCCAGTGGGACCGTCTCTCGGCCCGAAGACGAATAGGTGGTGTTGACTGGCTCCAGCACCGAGTGAGAGGAGATGCTGTCGGCAACCGAGAGATATAAAATATTGGCGGTCTCGCAGCCCGCCGTCAAGTGATGTTGGATGTTGGTTGTTTCACATCCCGCCAGAGAATGAGTTAGCGGCCCCACAGCCGCAGTCGAATGATGTATTTCTGTCTGTTCTCGACGACCAACCTCTCTCTTTAATTACCACCCCCCGCCCTCCCGCCCCTCGCCCCGAGATTTAAAAAAAAAATATTTTTTATTTTTAATATTAAATTTTAAAAATTAATACACACTTAAAAATTTGTTTCGATATGCGATCCATTTGTGGACCAATCTCCCTCCAGGTATTAGTTAACATATCAGGTGTGACCGATGCCACTGCCGCTAAGATTCTCTGACGAAGGTGGTCAATGTCACGTATCTTCTCTGCATACACAGAGTTCTTGACATAACCCCAAAGGAAAAAATTTTATGGGTGCTCAGGCTTAGATGCCCGTTTCCCAGCAAGATGGATGGGTAAAGGTGGCCCAATCGCATGGCTTCCAAGAAGTCCAGACATAACACCATAGGATTTTTTCCTTCTGTGTATGCAGAGAAGATACGTGAACGTGACATTGACCATCTTCGTCAGAGAATCTTAGCGGCAGTGGCATCGGTACTAATACCTGGAGGGAGATTGGTCCACAAATGGATCGCATATCGAGGTGTACTAGTGGTAAAAAAAACTTTATTAGGTCACCTTTCATTTAATGTATTAGTCACTGGAAGAGGTATATTTTACATGAAATAACAGTTTCTTAAAACTAGGGCCACCCTGTATATATTCTGGTAAACAAGTACAGAATGCACCTTTAAATTAACGAAAATAATAAAAAATTGTGTGCTGTGTGACCAGTCACACCAGATTACCCTCCCCACCCCCCACTTGCCTCAAGCCCTGGCTGTAGCCATCTACCGGCTTCCCGTTACACCATTTCCTATCACAATCTGTACAATTTAGAGAGCTCGCTGGTGTTGGCTTCTACAAGGAAGAATCCTGGGCGTGCGGGATTTTTTCATTAAATAAATATATTTATTTAATTTTGAGTGGAATGCCAGAGGCAGTCAAAAAGAAATAATTCTGTATGCTACAACAATTTTCCGGAGACGTTTCGATGCATTTATTTATGCTATGCTCCATCTTCAGTCCTTTAATTTTTTTTTTTTTTTGTGCTTAGAGTTAATCTAAAATTTTCTGGCTTATACAGAAGTTTTGAAGTGTTTACAATTGAACATGTTGAATTGAACATCAACGGGATTTGTGCGGGATAAAAATTGTTTCAAATATGACGATGGGGCAGGTTGGCCCAAAAATGACGGGGCAGGTTGGCCCACTCGATTTTTTGCCATTGTATGTATGAAATCGTTAAACCCTGTTTTATCTTTTCAATTTTAGTGGCAATGAATGATGTAAAAGTAACAAAATAAAAATTATTATAAATATCGATGTTATACTGGCCGTCATTGAGAGTTTATTGGAGGAAATTTTGCATCATAAATGAACACGTGTGTTTGTTGTTGGAAAATTATTATCAGCTATATGAATATGTTCTTATTGTTTTCTAAAACGTTCTAGTTCTTTGAATATGTGTGGTTCGGGAAGATATGAAGTGTTTCCGCTTTTTTTTTTTAAACATTCACACTTTTTTCCCATTCACACTCACATTCACACAGTCTTTTCGGTAACTCAGGCCATATAAGACTTTTACGATAACCGTTGTATTAATAATTATATATTTTGGGGGTCCAGGCATTCTTATTTAAGCCATTTGGTATCCAAATGGTTAGCACGATAACCTCTACACGAAGCCCCGAGGGCTAAGAGATTTTTCAAAAGAGCACAAATTGAGCATTGGGAGAGAAAAGTTGGGACCCTTGTTGGGATACTCTTTTTGCCAACTTGCCAAGCCCAAGGTGTCTGCAATGCTCTTCATAGCATTCTGACTCTTATCTCCAACCTCTGGACCACGGTTATAACAGTGATTCGTAAATACAAAAGAAAAACTGAAAAAGGAAAAGTTCTTGAAGTCACGATATACTTTTTTTGATTTAGTACTCACTTATTACTGAAACTGTTGCAATAACCAATTATAATTTAAAATAAACTTTGTGTGTTAAAATTAGGTTGTTTTAAATTATTTTCTTGCATTTTTATTCATATAAAAATAACAAATGCCTTCGGGCCAACCTGCCCCGTGGTCCGGGCCAACCTGCCCCGTGGTCGGGGCAGGTTGGCCCACTCGAAATATTTTAGAAATAATTATTTTTTTTAATTTTAACATCAATTTATGAGACTTTTACGATGACTATTTGGTAGCTTAAGGTTACACCAACATTTTAAAATGAAAATTTAAACGAAAATGAATAAATAAAAAATTTTATAAAAGAAATAAAAATTAGTGGGCCAACCTGCCCCGGTCTCCCCTATATTGTTGAAAATGGTCAATTGATGTGACCAGGCTACAGTGTTTTATTCTATTGTTCTCCTCAACTATATTTCCTTAATGTAAACAAATCCTCAAGCAGGCACTGTTTTGGGATATTGGATCCCACAGGCAACTCTACGAGAAGGGGAAGTTGCTGTGGCATCCCGTCCTAGAGCTGGCAACAAATGGGCATGCATTTTAGTGATGGAAAGATACTCTAGAGTCAGCACTATCCAGTACCGGGGCGTTTAGCGGGAATAAGCCGGTAAAGATGCGGGAAGATGGTTTTTCGCAAATATCTCGAAAACTATGCGCTTTTCTGCAAAAATTCATCTATACAAAAATAATTGAAATTAAATTACAAACAAAAATGGTTTAGTACATAATCACACTAAAGAGAACTGTTCGGGGGATTTAGAGGGATAAAATTTGTGATTAATATGAAAGGAGACAACTAGATAGAGAAATATTTATTAATTTTAAAATGGTAACAGTTGGCTCTAGTTGAAACATTATGCTTTAATAAGAGAATTAAATTCAAGTATGATACACAAGGTTTTTAAAATTAACACTTTATACGTATTTCGACACCATATGTAATTCACTTCCGATGATGACACATTTTGTGTCGAAATAAGTATAGAGTGTTAATTTAAAAAATAAATAAATCATTGAAACAAAAAACCTTGTGTTTCATACTTTTTTTTTTTTTTTTTTTTTTTTTAAATTCTCCCTTTTCGGCTGCAGAGGCCATTAGGGTTTTAATTTCACATATATTAAATTTATAATACCGATGGCTACCGGGGGACGTTCTACACGCTGATTTCTGGGGGTCACCAATCCCAGATTTCGCCGCGCTTGGCATTGCTTAACAGCAACTATTGTGGTGATGTGTATCATACTTGAATTTAATTCTCCTATTAAAAATATTTATATCTTGTTACCATGACAATCATCAAATTTTACCTCTCTAAATCTCCCGAACCGTTCACTTTAGCGTGATTATGTACTAGACCATTTTTGTTTGTAATTTGGTTTCAATTATTTTTGTATAGATGAATTTTTGCGGAAAAGCGCATAGTTTTCGAAATATTTGCGAAAAACCATTTTCCGCAACTTTACAGGCTTATTCCAGCTAAACGCCCAGGTACTGGAAGTGCTGACTCTAGTGTATCTTTCCATCATAAATATCCGATTTTCGTCGCCAGCTCTGGGACGGGATGTCACAGCAACTCCCTCTCCTCGTAGAGTTGCCTGAGGGATCCAATATCCCCAAACAGTGCCTGCTTGAGGATTCATTTACATTAAGTAAATATAGTTGAGGTGCACAATAGAATAAAACACTGTAGCCTGGTCACATCATTCCATCTCATTTCTTTGATTATTAACAACGGTAAAATTTTACAACATTGTTTGCCTGCTTTTTGTTTTATTTTACACTCTTAATGAAAACCCACCTTTATATATATAATCTTGTTAAAAAAAAACAGCAAGAGAGCAAAAATATTATCCAATAGATTCGTCCGAATTTCTTTTTTGTTTTATTAGTTGACCAAAAAGAGTGTAAAAATGTGTGATAAAATAAAAAGAAATAAAACATGAAATGTTACAAGTGAGTAGCGTCCTTTAACGCCATCTAATGAATAATTTCTCCATTTTATTTATTTTTTTTTGTGTGATTCCATAACAGGGCAAGAAACAAATAGCCTAATTCTAGAGACAGGTGGCAATAAGTCCAAGATAAAGGATTTATTGAGAAACAGCAGCAGCCTTGATATAAAAATCCCCATCCGCGATGCGAGGAGTGTGAAAAATATATAAGATCTGGTCGTAAAAGAAAAGGGGTGGGGGTGGGGTGGGGGATAAAAAAAAACTCCTCTCTGTTTCAGAAAACACATCAGCAGATCTTTAAATAAAAAAAAAAAAACCTTTCTCTGTTTTTTTAATAGCGAAACATTAGATAAATGTTTTTTTTTTTTCCCTAATCTAAGAACATAAACGAAGAAGAAAATAAATACTCTTATTTGTCGAATTTTTTTTTTTTTGTCAAAGAGGTATTTTATGTGCAGCAAGTAGCTCTATTTTCTATGCATTTTGTTGCTATAAAGTCAGTTGCATTTTTATGGCCATAAAAAAAAAAAAACATTTATATTCAAAAGTATCTTTTAATAGAAATGATGATTTTATTTAAGCCATTTGGATACCAAATGGCTTAAATAAGAAACCCTGAACTCCAATAATAATAATAATAGATAATTCATAAATAACGGTTATCGTCAAAGTCTTATATGGCCTGAGTTGCCGAAAAGACTGTGAGTGGGAGTGTGAATGAGAAAAAAGTGTAATTGTTTAAAAAAAATAAATAAAAACATTGTGTGGTTTTATTTAACCACGATGCAAGTGAAACTTTTTTTTCGGATCGTAGGTTTTTAACTGAAAATTTTCAGAAAATTATTCAATTAAAGGTAATAAAATCGCGTTTTTAGTCTTAACTTAATAATTGGAAAATGGGAAATCAATTGGCGTATGTTAAAAACTGAGATCAATATCTATTTAGCAATTGAATAATTTTAAATTATTTTAAAAATTATATTTTATCAATTTAAAAATTGAAAAATTAAATCTCACAATTATTTTTTTATAATTAGTCATATATATTAAATTTCAACTTTCCTATTTTTGTCGTCATGGCTTGTGACGTCATAACTTGTAGCGTCACGGCCTTTGACGTCACGGCTTGTAAAGCGACATGCTGATAGAGAAACGAAAAAATTTGTGTCGATCAAATTAATGTTTCATTTTAAAAACTTTATTAGGTCACCTTTCATTTAATGTATTAGTCACTGGAATATGTATATTTTACATTAAATAATAGTTTCTTAAAACTAGCGAGTTCTTTTTTGGACACCCTGTATCGAGGTAAGAGAAAGTACAAATTTAGAAAATATAATTATGAGTATTTAAAATTTGCTTTTGTATCTTATTGTCTGACTTAAAAAAAAAAAATAAATAAATAAAGGGCCGTGAGATATTGACTTGGGTCCCAAGGGGGCCGCGATTGAAACAGTTAAAGAAGCACTGCTCAATAAGACTGTAAATTTCGTTTCAAAATTATGGTCAAACAGAGCGTGACAGACGATTTATATTATCTGAAAAGTTGTGAGTTCAGTCACACCTGATTTTATTTTGTTCAAATCTCAGAAATTACAGGCAATATATACACTGTAAAAAAAATATGAATTTTCATTCATATCTCATAAACTTTGGTGGTTTAATTTTAATAGACCTAGGATATGAGTTAAAATTAATATACAAGTATATGAATAAGTATCGCTTTAAAAAAAATATGAATTTTCCTTCTTTTTTCACATACTTTCGTAGTTTAATTTTAATACACCCAGAATGTGAATTAAAATTAATATAAAAGTTTATGAACAAATTACCAACTTTTAAACTTATCTTTTTCTTTGTGTGCCGCCAAATTTTGAAATCGTTAAAAGTGTACCGCGACAAGTTGAGAATCACTGGTCTAAACGTTCTCAAATAACTCGACTACCTCAAGGAATTTTTATTAATATTATTTTATAATTATTTTAAGGAAACTTGAAATTATTCTTTTAAAATTCATTTCCAAAATCTATATTGATTAAATTCTGGTTTGAAATTCGCGCTCTAAACTATTTAAATATTTATGAAGTCATACTAATTAAATAATTTTTATAAAGTAATTCAACTAAATAGCTATAGAAATTAAAATTAAAATTAACAATTTCACCAAAATAATTAATTTTAAAATATACAAGAAATTGGTTAGGTTGGCACCAGGTTGGCACCAAATTCTGTTTTTGAAGTAGCTGATTTAACGCATAGATAATTGAACGTGTATTATTATTTAAAATGAAATATAAATATTTAATCAATATATTGAAATAGGAACATTTTACTAACAAAATCGTAAGTATTGAATTTGAATTTTTTCATTGAAATTTTGTTTTTCTCAATTTCAAATCAATTATTGTTTGTCATTTTTCAGGTGAGGTTAGTCTCCAACCAGGGAATAAACTCCAATCATACTGCAAATGAAATGTAACTCTTTATTACTTCTCAAAGAAGATGAAAATCGACATATTTTTTGTATTAAATTATTAAAATGATTTGTATTTGTGTTTAATTTACTTGGAAATGTATAAAAATTTATTTTTTGATACAAATTTATTATTTTAATACTTTAATTTGTTTTATTATTTAGTAAAATTGTATATTTTAATATAATATAATTTTTTTTTAATAAATAAAAAATAAAATAAATAAAAAAAACTATTATTTCACCTAGACCACTCACTTTCCCTCAAAAGTATAAACTAGTAAGGACTTTAATTTTTGTTTATTAAAGCTTTTGTGGTTTGAAATATTATTATTAGGAGAACTTTTAATTATAGACCACATATTTGTATTAAATATTTATTAAAAATATATATATTTGTACAGTATTTATATATTTTTAATAAATATTTAATACAAATATGTGGTCTATAATTAAAAGTTCTCCTACTTTCATTTTTCACAAAAAGTATATTATTTCTCATAAACCCGTAATTTAAATTTCATATACCAAAAATGAATTTATTCATATACCCGTAATTTAAATTTCATATACCAAAAATGAATTTATTCATATACCCGAAAATGAATTTTTTCATATACCCGAATATGAAAAATTTCATATCTGGGTTTGTGAAAATTCATTTTGGTATATGACTTTTCTCATATACCCAAAATGAATATTCATAAACAGTTTGTGTAACAGACTTCCTATACATGTGTATGAATCTGGCTCGAAAATTTTTAACAGTGTATATTCAACAAAATAAATATAAATAAAACAATTTTATTTAAATTCGTTGTTTCCGCTCTAGTGATGGTTTTTAATTAAAATTCAACCATCTCAAATAAATAAATGGTTGGGCCTAAATACGTGATCATTATTTTTAACCCCCCTCCCCCTCCCTTATTTTTTTTCTCTCTCGCTCCCTCTGGCAAATCATTATTCGCAAACCAAATGAGTTTTGTGGTCATTTCATAACTTTTCGACAAAATTATCAGCCGCCGTTACAAACTATTGTTGTTGACTGGCAATTTATTTTTCTAATTGTTTTCACACACCCACACACCCACACAAACCATTTATAAATATATCAGACGGAGATTGATGATTACACACACACACACACTTTGTTCTAAAATGAGAAATCAAAAAGAATGCCAATTTTATTGATTCAATTATACTCAAGAAACTATTAGAGAATGCTTTCCGTCCTTTAAACCTTCCGATAAGTTCTTTAACGTTAATTTTCAGAAAATCGAAAAAAAAGTACATCAATAAAGTTACTTCAAACGATTTCCACGAAAAATTTCACTGATATATATTTTAAAGAGCATCTAAAAATTAATTGATTTTTGAATTTTAATCAAAATCGTTGAAGTAAATTTTGAGAAAATAAAAAAAAACTGAAAAAGTACATAAGTAAAGTACTAGTACTTTTTGGTCGATTTTGTTTAAAAGTTTATTTTCACTAGTCAAACGGGGTGACAAACTTAAATATAAAATTTCACCCTGGCAGTTCGTATTTTTTTTCCTATGAAGTACAAGAGTAAAAGGTACTTCAAAAAACTTCAGGGGCAAAATGAGAATATACATTTTAAAGAGCATATTAAAAATAATTGATTTTTGAATTTTAAACAAAATTGTTTGAACAAATTTTGGGAAAATAAAAAAAACAACTGAAAAAGTACTTCAGTAAAGTATTAGTACTCTTTGGCCGATTTTGTTTAAAAGCTTATTTGGCAAATCTAATTTATGTATAATTGTATTAGGTTTAATAAGTGTTATACATGTATTTTTATTTTTTTCAATTTTTTTATTTTTTTTTTTTTTTTTTTTTTTTGGTAAACATACTGTACTTACAAAAATTTATATATACCGTTGAAAAAGCCAGCCGAAGACTTCACCCCCTGGACCCACTTGTTTGCCTTCGGCGAGCAAATTCATCGAATTTTTGCTGACTGTTTGGAAATTTTCAAATTTCCCTCTCTAAATTTTAAATTTCCCGCTCCCTGTAACACTAGCCTTCTTTTAATTTCCAATTATCGATATATCTTTGAAGTTGAAGAACAAATAAAGCGGTTTAAATGAATTACTGAATGATAATTTATTTTCTTTCTTTCTATATTCTAATTCAGAAAATGTTTACTTTTAGTTTGTATGTCAAAGAAAAAGAAGAAGAAATCGAAAATAAATTGCCTGTGTCTCTATTTCTATTCCCTTGTTCTATTCTATAAAATAGAATCCTTCCAACGAGAGGATTAATTCCAATTTGTTGTCTGAGGTGACGGCTCTGATTGGCTCTTGTCATTTGTCAAGTAGCGCCCCTTGCGTGACGCCAATCAACTACCAGAGATAGCGACATTCACACGCATTCATCTCACTCACTTCTTTATCACAATTCTATTTATATACTCTCTTTTGGATATATTCAATCACTTCAAATCTTTATTTTAATTAATTCTATCATTCGCCCTCTTTTTGACATTAATCTGTCAAATTTATATATAGATTATTGATTTCCAAAGAATTTTAGTGTCAAAGCCAACAGGAAACAGAATTGCTCTACCATAATATTTTTTTGATTAACTTTACAACAAATGGAGACTAGCTGGTGTAGCGGGCTAGGGTGTCGGCTTCTACAAAGATCAGTGTTCCGATCCTGGGCTTAAGGGATTTTTTCATTAAATAGAAATATTTATTTAATGTAAACGAATTATCAAGCAGGCACTGGATTGGAATATTGGATCTCACCATGTATTCCTATGGAGGTGCGCAAACTGCTGCCAAAACGGAGTAGAACGGAACTACGTCACGATACGGACTCTGGTGGCTAACCAATTTTGTTGGATCGGGACCTGACTCCGGCTGTCTGAGAAGCCAACATGGCCGACTTTTCCATCAGCTGTTTTGATCGGTTCCTTAATAAAGACATTTTTGGCAATATAAGGCTTTATTTAAGTAATAATAATACAAATAAATAATAATATTGAGATATCTACTATTTTTTATTACAAATTGCAGGAAATATCTGTTAAATCAAAACAAAGAGATTCTAAATTTTTTTAAATTAATAAAATATTATTTTTTAAATAGTCAATTAAGAAATATTTTTACTTAAAATAATAATAATAATAATAATAATAATAATGCTTTATTCATTTTAAAATATTCCTTTTAAAATTGATACATTGCTAATTAGACATTTCAAAGCTTAAGACATTGGTTTTATTTAAACCGTACTTATGTCTGGTCAGAGATACATTTAATTTTAAGTTCATTTGTTTTCATGAGAAGTTGAATTCCTGCACTAGGCTCCATCTGAACTTCCATGCTTCAGCTGCGTACTCCGCCAGGGCCCTCCAATCCAGTCCATTTAAAAAATCAAAGAATTCCTCTCTTGAGAGAAATCTTTTTTTCAGCCATCTCTGCCTGGCATCCGCCAGGATTGGACATGCCGCCGCGAAGTGAAAAATATCTTCTCTTTCATTGCAGTTGCAGAGGCTACATCTGTAGTCTCTTCTCAGCCATGGCTTATAGTTTAGGTCGATTGCCTCTCCTCGTAGCTTCATGATCCACCTAATATCCTTAGGCCTGTGACGCTCAGACATATAGCCATTCTCCCCCAGGTTCCAATTCAGTGTTTTGTATATTAGATGGAACTCCGCTGAGGCAGCATCTTTCCTCGCTTCTTCCATGTAGTCATCTCCCAGCCGTTGAACAATATCCTGCATCATAAGCTTCCAGTCCTGATACGATACTTCATCTTGGGGTATTGTTATGTCCCATTTGCTGGCTAAATTTTTTAGCTCTTTGAACCAGGCAATCTCTTCTTATGATTTCTTTGGCCAAAACTTTAGGGTATCTATTCTCTGGCATTTTTAACACCTTGAGTATGTAGTTGACATGCAAGCCCATTGTATATGTGTGCATAGCTGTTAGTCCTGTTTCCAATCTTAAGACGTAGTCGGGTGTATTATACGGGAGACGAAATACCTTTTTCACAAATGCCTTCAATAGTTTTTCTGGGTCTTCATATTTTTTATATCCCCATATTTGCCCAGCATAGCACATAATCGATCTTGCTACCGCTGTGAAGGTTGCATATTTAGCTGAGAGTGGTGTTCGATCGTTGTTAATTATTATATGCAGTCCCTGATGCAATGCCATCTTAGCCGAAGCTAGTTTTTCTTTTAGATGAGGGAGGAAGCTCAGTTTTGGCGTTAGAGTCACTCCTAGATATTTATATCTATTAACGGGGTTGTTCTTGAATTTCCATTTTTCTACTTCACTCAATCTGCCTCCCTTTCTGAAGACCATTATTTTGGATTTTTCCAGGTTGACTTTTAAATTCCATAGTACGCAGTATTTCTCTAAATTGTTTATCATTTTCTGGAGTCCCTCTCTAGTCTCACTGACGATCACTAGATCGTCCGCGTATAGGAGAGTCCGGATATTGAGATCCCCCACCGTTACTCCTCCCTCCAGAGCGTCCCCAAGATCGTCGATGAACAACGCAAAGAGTAAAGGGCTGAGGAGGCACCCCTGGCGAAGCCCGGTCCCCGTCCGAAGTCATCCGTTACGCCACCATTAGTCCACACTCCTGATTTCGTGTCCTTGTTCAAATTCTTAAGGCACCTCAACAACTTAGTAGAAAGACCTTTGCACGACAGTTTGTATAGTAGTGCTCTTCTATCCACGGTATCAAAGGCTGCAGTCAAATCCACAAAGAAGCAGTACAATTTCCCCTCTCTCTCAAGGGTTCTGATCTGCACGATGCTCATCAGATTAAACAGGTTGTCCATAGTGGAATATCTCTTCCTAAATCCCGCTTGTGCTTCATCCAACAGGTTATTTGCCTCTACCCAATTATTTAGCCTCTGCAGGATCAATCCCGTGAAAAGTTTAGAAATTGAGAAATTTTTACATAAAATATAGTAAAAATATTTCTTGATATAACGATAATTAGTTTTATTAAGTTTATTTAGAAATAAATTGCTGGGAAGGAATATAGTATCATTCAAGTAAAAAAAGCATTGTTTACACCAATATACCAACTAACAGAGAAGTAAGATTACGTCACTCCAGTCAAGTTTTAGTGTGTGACCCCCCTCAATTCGGATTCGGTTAGAACTCCAGTCAGTATATTCTCATTTTAACCTTAAAATCTTCTAAAGTCCATTTTACTCTTGTAAGATAAATAAGTGGTTGTCATGGTAACAAAATATTTTCTCATATTTAGAAATTTTACATCTTGAAATCCAATATATCGGTGGAAACTAACTCAAAAAATCTGGTGTGACTGGCGCACAGCACACAACAGTAGGTAAGAGCAAGTTGTGTGCTTGTCACACCAGATTTTCGTTTTTTATTATCCATTTTCTTCTTCTTCTTCTTCCCAATCTGATATAGCGTACGTAAGTCGTAGATGACCAATCAAAATGAATTGCTCTTGTCTCTCTAACTGTGGATGTAAAAACAAAGATTGAAAGCGTCTGCTGTCTACTCTTCAAGTTGTTTCTTGCTCTTTGACAAGAAACTAAAGCCAAGTAGAATTATTATTATTAACAATAGAGAGCCCTCTCTCTGTGGACCAGAGCAAGAAACTTTATATCTCGCTCAAGTTAGATGTTTTATATAAAAAGTAAATTAAAAAAAATAAATAAAAATAGACAAGCAAAACTTGAATGATTTTTTTTTTTTTTTAAGGCCTAACTTTATATGGCATCAAATCAGTTGAAACATTTTCATTTCACACTTTTAAGGACCGAAGGTGTTACGCATGTTTTTCCCGATATGTGTCATAAAAAGTATGCCTAAAAAATCAAGTAATTCAAAAAGTTGCCAAGAGATGTCAGAATGGTAGCTAATAATATTTAATGCCTATTTCATTGATCTTTTAACAATAAATACTTTGTAAATGTTATTATATGGACCCTGTTATGCAAATGTGTGTCAAAGGCCAAACATCGAGTTTTGAGAAAATCAACATTAAAGTTTTTCTGATTTAAATTGTTTTGATTAGATTATATATCATTTTGTTTGTCAATTGTGCAAGTAAATACTGTAATGCAGATATTCATAAATTATCTCTAAAAATACGAATAATTTAGAGAATAAACAATAAAATATTATAGCAAAATTCTCCAAGTCCAATTATATTTGTAAAAATGCTTCAAAGTCTCTTGACACATGATTGCAAATTAATCTATGCACTATTTATATTAATAAAATAATTTTAGGTTTATAATTCAAAAATTAAAACGAAGATATTATTAAAGTTCTTTTTATGGTTATATTTAATGCTAGTAGCATAGAAAGTATTAATATATTAAAATTAAATACAAAGTGATAACAAAATTTTCTCATCAATTAATTCCTGAATGGAAGTGAACATGGCAACAGTAAATCAAAGTTATAATAATGAAATCGACTTAATATTATTTATTTTGTTGTCTTTTCGAAATCCTCATCTTCATTATCAGGAATAATATCAAAAAATTAAATTTTGACATCTACGAATCCAGAGAAAATTTTCTTATTTTTCCAAAAAAAAGGATTTTGGTTTATTTAAGATAAGCAATATATAATATAGGTTAAATAAGTTTTTATTGGTTGTTTGCATCATAAAAAACACTGTGGTACATAAATCATTTTTGCAAAATGAAAGTCCTGCATTGAAATATTGTAAAAATAATTTTAAGCTTTTACATTAAATATAAATTTTTTTTAGGACATATATTTCATAAAAAATATTATTAATTACTGACAAAGTTGCCGAAAAGATTGTGTGAATGTGATTATGAATGGGAAAATGTTTCAAAAAAAAAAAAAAACATATATAGAGGTAAGAGAAAGTTAAAATGGATTCCTATTTAATATTTAGTATTAAAAAAAAAAAATAATAGTAATGTGTTTATGTCAATCAAAAACTGAAATTCCAATTTGACAAAAATATTTCATTAATAATAATAAAAAAAAAAAAAAAATTTGTCAAAATCATTGTCTCTCTTCACATCATGCACGTTTTTAACAAAAAAAGAAAAAAAAATCATTTGAATTTCAAAGTTAAAACAATAAACAATCAAATCGAAAATGGAAGATAAAAGGTCCATCGAAATGGCGAATAAAAAAAAAGAAAAAAAAAGAAAAAAAGAGGAAGAGCTGATTGTGGTGGGTGAAGGGCGTGCGAAAGAGCAGCTCGAATAAACGTTTATTGGATTTGCAATTAAACAAAGAAGACAAAAAAATAAAAAAAAAACGTTCGACAACGCGGCGTTTTAATAATTAAAGTCTACACTTGAATATCAACTGAAGTTTTATATTAACGCTTAGTTAATAATCTTTAAAGGGAGAAGCTATAATGAAGTTGGAATAAAAAGAAAAAAATCTGGTGTGACTGGCGCACAGCACACAACTTTCTCTTACCTTCGGTAATCGAAAGTTGTGCACTGTGCTTGTCACACCAGATTTTTTGTGTCGACATGTATTTAGTTTCCGACAGTAGGGTACAATTGAATTCAAGATGTAAAAATCTGGTGTGACTGGCGCACAGCACACAACTTTCTCTTACCTTCGGTAATCGAAAGTTGTGTACTGTGCTTGTCACACCAGATTTTTTGTGTCGACATATATTTAGTTCCCGACAGTACGGAACATTTGAATTCAGATGTAAAATTTATAAGTATGGGAAAATATTTATATTTTGTTACCATGGCAACCATTTCTCCTATCTTCCCTATGAAATACAAGAGTAAAGTGGTCTTCAGAAGATTTCAATCGCAAAATGAGAATATACATTTTAAAGAACATCTAAAAAATAATTGATTTTTGAATTTAAAAAAAAATCGTTGGAGCAAATTTTGAGAAAATCGAAAAAAACTGAAAAAGTACATCAGTAAAGTACTAGTACTCTTTGGCCGATTTTGATTAAAAGCTTATTTTTCCGGTCCCGGGAGGTGTTTAACTTAAATATAAAATTTCAACCTCGTAGCTCAATTCCTTCATCCTTAAAATTGAACACACACCCACACACACCACACACCCACCCACCCACCCACCCACCCACCCACAGACAGACCATGTCGCGAAAACCACTTTTTTGGATTCAGGGGACCTCAAAACGTGAAGATCCATCAAAATCTCGACATCGAATTTTTGACATGAATCCAATACTTTCTCTCATATATATATTACATATATACATAGGTAAGAGAAAGTAAAATTTATAAGTATGGGAAAATATTTATATTTTGTTACCATGGCAACCATTTCTCCTATCTTCCCTATGAAATACAAGAGTAAAGTGGTCTTCAGAAGATTTCAATCGCAAAATGAGAATATACATTTTAAAGAGCATCTAAAAAATAATTGATTTTTGAATTTAAAAAAAAATCGTTGGAGCAAATTTTGAGAAAATCGAAAAAAACTGAAAAAGTACATCAGTAAAGTACTAGTACTCTTTGGCCGATTTTGATTAAAAGCTTATTTTTCCGGTCCCGGGAGGTATTTAACTTAAATATAAAATTTCAACCTCGTAGCACAATTCCTTCATGCTTAAAATTGAACACACACACACACACCCACACACCCACACACCCACAGACAGACCATGTCGCGAAAACCACTTTTTTTGGATTTAGGGGACCTCAAAACGTGTATATCCATCAAAATCTCGACATCGAATTTTTGACATGAATCCAATACTTTCTCTCTATATATATATTACATATATACATAGGTAAGAGAAAGTAAAAAACATTATCGAATAATATATAAATTTACTAGCTGCGCCGCCCGCCTTTAGCGGGCTTTGCTCCCTGGACCCCCCCCCCCACCCCAGGTGGCTCTGGGAGGCATTCTCTACGAGAAGTAGAGAATGCAACTTTAAATTACCGAAAGTTGTCTACATTTGGTATCCAAATGCATTAAATAAAATCATCGGACTGCCTGGGGTCAGAACCCGTGACTTTTGGTATAGGCCTACGAGGTTAGCACGCTAGCCCCTATACCAAGCCCGAGGGCACACATATAGCTGTATGTTTAATTATAATGGCAAAAGAAATGAAGAGAAATGCAGCTATGGTTTTTTTATTTTTTTATTTTACTCAGCACTCACGCTGACGTTTAGATGATCGAAATGTCAGCGTGAGTGATGCTATAAACTACCTTGAAAAAAAAAAAAAAAAAAACTTGCCACGGTAAGAGATATTGTGCAGACGGAGACAAAAAAAAAATTCAAGATTAGGCTGACATTTCGGTCTCTTGTCTAGGCCATCTTCAGATACAACGAAGCGCTCAAGAGAACAAAGAACTTTCCTCCATTCTGAAATAAGGAACCGACTGAATATTCAGTTTCGGCCAAAAAATAGTCGAAACTTTCGACCGGCCGAAACCTGAGTTTCTTATTAGGGGGGGGGGGGGGGGGGCTTAAATCAAAAATTTTTCTTCGGAGGCAAGAAAAAAAAAAAAAAAAAACGTAAAAATGAGTTTTCACGGGAGGGGAAAAAATTTTCCCGCAGGGCGGGAAACTTTGGTTCCGCAAAAAACAAAATTTTTCACTGGACGGGGAGGAAAAAATTTAATTTTTAAAAAATTTTTGGTTTAAGCCCCCCCCTTCCCGAAAATATATATACGCCCCTAATAAGAAATACAAGTTTCGGTTTCGGCCGAAACTGAGATTGAGGCCGAAATTCGGTTTCGGCTGAAAATCTTTTTTTTTTTTTTAACCCTTTTCGGCTACAGAGGCCATTTAGGGATTATTTATTTATTATAAATTTTTAATATACAATGTACCGACGGCAACCGGGGGGCGTTCCACACGCTGATTGCTCGGGGTCACCAATCCAGAACTTTCGCCGTGCTTAGCATCACTTAACTTCAACGATTGTGGTGACTGTTGATCTTCTCCGTTGCCAGGCCCCCCGGCGGCTGAAAATCTTGTTTCGGTCGGACCCTAGAAATTATAGCCTATTTTCACCTTCTTACTGGTCTTGTTTAAAAAAGAATACAAAAATTACTTTTTATTTGAAAGAACAATATTCTTAAAATAAAATAAAACAGGATGGCCAACAAAACAATATAAAATAAATTCCATATTTTGATATACTTTAAAAGGGGCAATCTTTTCTTTTTTTTCTCCTTGTCATATTTATGACAAACGAAGAGAGAGAGAGAGAGAGGGGAGAATGACCTGCATGGAATTAGAAGGCGGGCGGGGGGAGGGGGGCGGTCATCGCCGTCGTCTTATCAGCTGGACCATTCTGAGTTTATCCTCCCCGGGGGGAGGGACAAACAACTTTATATTTTATACCTCCCTGCCCTGCCCTGGACAATTTTATTACTTTATTCCGCAATACCAATCAAGCTTTATAACAAATTTTCAGTTCTCTTTTTTTTTTTTTTTGATTTTTGATCTCGTCGTCGTCGTCGTCGTCGATTCTTTCCGGAAATGAAAGGGCGTCCATTTTATCTATCTTTGAAAAAAAATTTAATTTATTTTTTTTTCTCTCTCTCTTTTTTTATCTTCAAAAATAACGATCCTTGTCTTATTATTATTATATGGATAAGATATCACAGGGTGGATACAAAAACATTCCTATTTATTATAAAATGGAAACAATTTTCTACTAATAAATATCCATTTATTTTTACTGAATATCGTAAAATAAAATAAAAAAAAATAAGGCACTCGTGGGAGTTGAACTCACGTCATCCAGTGAGTGTTTTTTTTTTTTGTATTTATTTAATCTAAAACTAATAACTAATCCATATCATTCTCAAATGAGAATAAAAACTAGCCGCGCCGCCGGCTTCGCCCCCCCCCCCTGAACCTCCCACCAGCTGGCTCGGCCCGCCTGCGGCGGACCCTCGTCTTTTCTTAATTATGAAAAAGAAAATTATTATTACTACATTCTCTTATCTATATATATATATGCTAATATATATAGAGAGAAAGTATTGGATTCATGTCAAAAATTCGATGTCGAGTTTTTGACGGACATACACGTTTTGAGGTCTCAAATGTGGATACCGTCTGTCTGAAATCTCAAGAACAAAAAGAGTTAGGAGGTTGGAATTTTATATTTCAGTTAGGCACCCCCATGGGACGTGACACGAAGCTTTTGATCAAAATCGGCCAAAGAGTACTAGTACTTTACTAATGTACTTTTTCAGTTTTTTTTCGATTTTCTCAAAATCCGCTCGAACGATTTTGTTTAAAATTCATAAATCAATTATTTTTTAGATGCTCTTTAAAATGTATATTCTCATTTTGCTCTCAAAATTGTTTGAAGGCCACTTTTCTCTTGTACTTCAATATGAAAGATAAAAGTCATGGTAACTAAATATAAATATTTTCCCATATCTCTGGACATTTTGGGTCTGTACAAATAGTGTGAGTTTTTTTGGCAATGAATGCAGCAAATTTTAGCCTGACACGAATCATTCTTGTGCTCTTACGCACATCGATTGCAGTGGGGTGGAGAAACGCCAGAAGATTGAAAATGAGCGCAAAAAAGACAGTTTCGGCACACTGAATAACCTTTTGTTTATAAATTTCTACCCTACAGATAAATCCTAAAATTTTTCTTTCTTTGGGTATCTTTTGACCTTTAAAAGTAAGTACAACTAAAGGGGTCGTCGGTACACGTATATTTGTTCCATTTTTATCAATTTTATAAATCCTGCAACAACCTGCTGTTCTGAGACCATATACTCTACAATTTCTTCGTCAGATAAGCAATAATCCACATCTCTAATAATCCCTTGCCTATATATTAAAAAAAATGAGGAATATAGCCAAAGAGATAAATCTTTTAACTTATTTGCGGACATATCAATTTTGACTGAAAACCTATCTATTTTTCTAATGGCTAAATTATTATTATAAATATCCAAAAAATTATTTCTCACGAGTTTACCAATTGACATTGGGTGAATTCTATTGTTTTTTTTAATAACATTCTCAATGAATAGATAAAATGGACCATGATCAGTTCATTCATAATAATTATTTATACAAGATACATAGTATCCTGGCCAGGTATCCGGTTGGGTCTCACCAGGTATATTTGCAGGTACAGCTGAGGATGATGTTGTCTGAAGAATGTTTCGCTTCTTATTGTGTTGCTTTGCATTTGATTGAAGTTGACTATATTCTTGGAAGTCTTAGGATTTTCTTTTTGATGAAGGAACGGGAAATTTAATGAAAAATATGATTGTATAGTGAGGTTATAGGTAGGTATTTTGGGGTTGGATGCAACCCAGACACTTTTAAATGTAATATTTTCACTGGGTTGATAAATAAGGTCCAATAAAGCGAAATGTAACAATAATTTTTACAAATCACCTTGGAATATTATTTATTATCGTAGAAATTAAGGTATATTTATTTATAATCACGGTCTTTTTGGCTCCCATATTTATATTTTGAATTTTAATATGATGGCGGAAACTAAATATATGTCGACACAAAAAATCTTGTGTGGCAAGAGGTAACCAAAGGTAAGGGAAAGTTGTGCGACCAGTCACACCAGATTTTTCGGAACGACTATCTGGCTGGCTGCTGAATCAAAAAACGAGGAGTTTCAACTTCATTTTAGTAATTAATTCATTTTTTTTTTTTTTTTCAAATCCAAGCAAAGAATAATTTTTTTTACATATTTAATTTAGTGTAAAATAAGTTTTATTTTATTATAATGAGATTAAAAAAAAAATAAAATAACAGAGAGATAGAGTTGAGTTTTTTTAATGTTTTTGAAATGTAATATTTATTCTAGTATAAAATTTGAATCCACCCCCCTCC
Source organism: Euborellia annulipes (assembly GCA_023213315.1). Taxonomy (NCBI): domain Eukaryota; kingdom Metazoa; phylum Arthropoda; class Insecta; order Dermaptera; family Anisolabididae; genus Euborellia; species Euborellia annulipes. Next base: position 26,306 of record JAKCPI010018398.1, read on the forward strand.
CCCTCTCCCTTCTTCTCGTTCGTTTTCATTCCCTCTCTACTGTTCTGAAACAACACACAAAGTTTGCATGTGATTTACGTATTAAAATTAGCCCAGGCTGCGTGAAACGTTTCCTGCCTGTCCTCTGGATGTTGTTTCAAATGGACGAAGGCTTGTTGTAAATGAAACCATCTCTCTCTCTCTACGATCAATTGCGCCCCAACGGAAATGCCCTCCCTGTATGTAATCTGATCAAGAGAACAATCGATCGAGTGGCATTTGAGAAAAAAAAAAAAAAAAAAAAAGATTCATTCCCTTCTCTCATACATAAATCCATTTGGTGCAGATGGTGAATTATTCATCCATATTTTGAAAAAAAAAAAAAAAAAATCTGGTGAAATTTCACAATAAAGTGAATGGATGATTATAAATATTCTTTTTTTTTTTTTTTTTTGTTAACATATTCGGAAAGTAGAGCTTTTCCCGAGTAAAATGATATGCAACACTTGTATATTAAATTTGTGTTTAAAACGTAGATTTCTAGCTGCACTTGGAGCATCGTTAATTGCCATAAAAAGAAAATCGAAATTTTATTTTAATTAATTAATTATGAAATGTGAGATTTTAAATTTTAATAATTAAATTATATTTCTTTTTTAAATCAAAAAATTTATTTTTATTCCAATTAATAATAAGTTTAATAAGTTTCCAGTAATAATTAAATTTTAATTCATTAATAAAAAAAAATTTAATATATTTCATGAAATATAAAATAATAAATGTGAGATTTAAATAATATATATAAAAAAAATAACTATTTGGAAGGCAAAAACTACTTGACTGATTTTTATTTTCTCTTATCTATATATCTATTATATAGGCCTAATAATAAGAAAGTATTATGTCACAAATGTTGATGTTGAGATTTTGATGGATATACACGTTTTTAGATTCCCTGAGTCTAAAAAAACTGTCTGTGTCTGTATACAAAATATCTCAAGAACGAAAAGAGCTAGGAGGTTGAAATTTTATATTCAAGTTAAGTACCCTTATGACATGTAATACGAAACTATTAAAAAAAAATCGGCCAAAAAGTACTAGTACTTTACTGATGTATTTTTTCAGTTTATTTTTAATTTTTTAAATAAAATTTGGAATAAAAAAAAAAATTGATGAAATTGTTTTACAGGGACGATAATTTATTATTAGATTAATAACTAGCTGCACAACCCGCCACCGGCCCATAGTTTTTGTATTATTATTATTAAGGAATGGAAACCCCCCCCCCCCCCGTTTTCCACAATAAAAATAATTTATTTTGCAAATATTTCGGAATATTTTCCTATCGCAGTGCATCAACTAGAACATAAAAAACATACATAATACATTTGATTGACAATTTGCATTATTATTTAATTAATTTACATTTGCAAAATAAATTATTTTTAATGTAGAAAAGCAATCGCTGGCGGTATTTTTTTTTTTTTTTTTATAATAATAATAAATAAAAAAAAAAAAAAAAACTAAGGGCCGAAGGCGGGTTGCAGCTAGTTATCAATATCATAATAAATTATCTTTTGAATTTATTAAAGATTTCCCTTTAAATTTGATTCCACTGTCGTTAAATTATGCATCCTGTAATTAGACTTTAAAATTTGCATAAGAACAAATCAAAAGAATTCTGGCATTAAAAAAAAAAAAAAAATATTTAAATAAAGCTGTTATTCCATATCATTATGTCCCAAGAAGTAGGCTTAAATTTGGACCAATGATAATAAGGCCGGAAGCGGTTCCGGGATTTGTGTAACGATCGGATCTCAAATGATTGGTGTAGAAAAGGCGGATGCATTCAAAGAGGCGAATAATAATGATTTAAATCCCGATTTCCCATTAAAAAAAGAACTTTTGTGGGATTTAAATCAAAATATTAATATTTTTTCCTCCCCTGTGCTGCTAGGTTAAACAGTTATTTCCTTTTTATATTTATATATTTAAATTCTAGACATTATTCCGAGTAAAATGATACGTCACACTTGTATCTTTATTCGATGAATGGCGAATTATTACCTAGCTGCACTTGGAGCATCAACTAATTGCCATAAAAGGAAAAAAAAAACAAATTAATTAAAAATAAATAAAATTTTAATTAGCGAGATTTAAAATCAAATCCACAATTATTAATAAAATAAAATAAAATTTAATTAACTTCAGCCAACAATGGACTAATTAATTAAAAAAATAAAATAAAATAAAATTTTTATTTAAATACATAAAATTAAATCTCACAAAAAGAAAAACTCATCAAGTTTTTACCGAGAACCTTCTTCGGGTTACGTTTGCGTTTGCGTATGCATGCTTATTTTATAGCACTGCCCCCCCCCCCTGGCTGGATGTTCTCGTCTCGATAGTCGATTTACTACCCTATTCATTTAATAGCCTCCCATATCTCCCGTAGATTTCTTTTCTTAGAGAATCGTTAAAGAGAGAGATGTTCCAAATGGCAGAGGCGACAAAAGAACTTCATTTGCGTATAGAGAAGCGAAAAGAAAAAAAAAAAGAAAGAAAAACTTTTTCGCAGAGTCCAGTAAAATGATCGACATTTTGACAATGAGAATGGCGTTCGATCTATTTGACAATAAAAACAATAAAATATTTAATTTAAATCTCGCAATTAAGGTTGTTCGGACATTAAAGCACTTTATTAGATTAAAAGCTAATTTTTTAATATGTTATTAATCACTATCAAATACGTATAAAATAAAATTTTGAAGCAGATCTGACGCAGGGTTATCGTGTAATTAATTTTTAAAAAATTGAAATTTAACATGTATTCTATGGGGAATGTCGACAAAACGCACACATATCGAATTATAGAGCCACCTCTGCATCTGATACAAAAACAAAAAAGCTTACATTTTATCAATTCACTTCCGAGGAATACGTTCAAAATAAAATCAAGAGTTTCTGCCGAAGGCTTTTCAAAGATATTTTAACAAGAAAGTCAAAAAATTCTCCAAAATGACAGTCGCCAATATTTAAAAATAAGGAACTCTCGAGAGTGAGACCAGTCTGGCAACGTCGCATAAAATAATTCTCTTTTCTAGCTGTCAGTTACATTTTTTTTTTCCATTTTACGATATTTTTTTCTCGCAAATCGCCCATTGTGTTTAAACTGATTTGCATTAATCATTGTATTATATTTGAAGGAGGTATATAGCTGAGTGTTGATAATCAAATAGGAAGAATAAAATGAGCAAGCAGCTAATTATATTTCAATTTATTAAGAAACCAGGGCCGACGTTTCGGTCACATATGGGACCATCCTCAGGGCTACAAATGAAGAAAAGAACATTTAACAGATAGATACAATCAATTACATAGAATTTTTTCTTTTCTTTTGTTATTATGTTTATAATTACCCAGGTTAATGTCTGAAAATACATATAATCCTCGCCACGTTATATTGGGCATTCACAATTGCATGCAGCTTAATCATGACAATGCCTCAAATTATGTTATTACCATACCATGGACAGAGAGTGAATGACATTTTTTATTAAATTTCTCTTCCTTTTAATAGAAAGTTATTTATATATTTATATATAAATTATAGATAAATACTGTTATTCTTAATACATGATTAAAAGAAAAAGAAAAAAGGAATATTTAAAACAGTTAATATAGACACTCCCATTTTGATACAAATAATCATTCAATTCATTTTAAGTCTAAGTGAAAGACTAAAAAGACTAATTAATGGTCTAGCTCCTGCATTAAAAATTAGTTTTAAACCTATTAACACTCTAACCTGTGTATTTAACAACAAAACACCTACACCTTTTTTAAAAAACAGTAATTTAGTATACAAAATTGACTGTACAAATTGTAATTTGTGTTATGTGGGTATGACGCGTCAATATCTGCACAAAAGGATTTATCAACATAAATATAATATATCGAAAAATGAAGACTATATTGCTTTGTCAGCTCACACACTGGAGACAGGCCATATTTTTGATTTTGATTCTACACAGATTTTGGCCTTTGAGTCTAATAGGTTTAAGCGAGAAATTTTAGAAAATATTTACATTTCGGTTAACAATACTGTAAATTTTAAAAAGACTTTAATGCAACAATAAGGCTTTATAGAGGTGTTTTATAATATCATTATTATTTTATTAAAATGAATTGAATGATTATTTGTATCAAAATGGGAGTGTCTATATTAACTGTTTTAAATATTCCTTTTTTCTTTTTCTTTTAATCATGTATTAAGAATAACAGTATTTATCTATAATTTATATATAAATATATAAATAACTTTCTATTAAAAGGAAGAGAAATTTAATAAAAAATGTCATTCACTCTCTGTCCATGGTATTGTAATAACATAATTTGAGGCATTGTCATGATTAAGCTGCATGCAATTGTGAATGCCCAATATAACGTGGCGAGGATTATATGTATTTTCAGACATTAACCTGGGTAATTATAAACATAATAATAAAATGAAAAAGAAAAAATTCTATGTAATTGATTGTATCTATCTGTTAAATGTTCTTTTCTTCATTTGTAGCCCTGAGGATGGTCCCATATGTGACCGAAACGTCGCCCTGGTTTCTTAATAAATTGAAATATAATTAGCTGCTTGCTCATTTTATTCTTCCTATTTGATCATTGTATTATATTAAATAAAATAAAATTTAAGGCGTTTAAGGTTGTTCGGACATTAAAGCACTTTATCATATTAAAAGCTAATTTTTTAATATGTTATTAATCACTATCAAATACGTATAAAATAAAATTTTGAAGCAGATCTGACACAGGGTTATCGTGTAATTAATTTTTTAAAAATTGAAATTTAACATGTAGCCTATGGGGAATAACGACGAAACGCACACATATCGATTTATATAGCCATTTCTGAATCTGATACAAAAACAAAAAAACTTACATTTTATTAATTCACTTCCGAGGAATACGTTAAAAATAAAATCAAAAGTTTCTGCCGACCGCTTTTAAAGATATATTAACAAGAAAGTCAAAAAATTCTTCAAAATGACAGTCAGCCATATTCCAAAATAAGTTAGTCACACTTCTCATAACCAATTTGGCAACGTCGCATAAAATTAAACGCGCTAACTTTTGATTGTAATTACTTCTGCTTATTTCTATGGATTTTATTTTTTTTTTTTTAATGAAAAAAATATATTTTTTTTTTAAATTTCTAAACTGTCTAAAATAAAGAAGCTGAAAAAATTTTAAGGTATAAATTATTATATATTAGAGTAGTCTTTATTTTTTGACATTTTATTTTAATATTTAAAATAAACAGCTGATGAATGCAATGTTGCCAGTTCGATTTTACTTGAAAAACTGCTCGAGTCAAAAGTCACTCATTTATTATTTTTGGTAATTAAATTATTAACTTAATACAATTATAAACTATGATAGGTCACGACTAAATTATAATAAGGAATTTTGGCATTCAAATTTTTAATTTTATTTAAAAAAAAATTTAGATTCTATTATGACTTACGATGTACTATCCGAACAACCTTAAGGATTAAAATAAATAGCTGATGAATTCAATGTTGCCAGATCTATATTACGTGAAATACTGCTCAAGTCAAAAGTCATTCATTTATTATTTTTATTTATTTACATTGTACTTGTACATGCTTTGCTCATACCTTTTGGCTTTGAGCTACATTTTTACATTATTTTAGTTCTCTACTTTGTTTTGTTTCCTTCTCTTCCTTCTTCTTCCTTGTCGATCTTTCTTATTAATTCCAGCATCTCTTCACTCCCCGGCTTCTTCAACCTCCTCCACCATCCCCTCATCTTCTCTCCTATCGCTCTTCCGAAGTCTTCGCATCCTTCTGCGTGTTCGGCCGTTTCTCTCTCCTTTCCGCAGCCTCTGCAAAGCTTCCCTCCTCTTCCTTCCTGGCCCCTCCAGATACTGCCGCATCTTGCTCTGGCCCATAGCTTTTTTCTTCCTCGGACCATTCTGTTTTCGCCCAATATCCTTCCCTTAATATGTTGTCTTTTATTTCCTTATAGTACGGACAGTATCTGGAGTTGTCTATTTTCGTCCAGTCCCTCTGTATTGTTTCTTCCATCTCTGTTCTTATTATTTCTTCCATCTTTCTTATTCTTTGCGGTTCCTCTTCCTTAAGCCAATCCAGCTTCTTCCCAATCCCTCCAATCTCTTTCTCATTTCCCCTCCCCATTTTGTGCCATTCCTATTTTCTTCGCCCCTCAGTATTTCCTTGAGGCACCTCTTGGCAGTCTTTTTCCTCCATGTTGAGAATTCTATTCACATATCTCAACGTCATTCATTTATTATTTTTGGTAATTAAATTATTAACTTAATACAATTATAAACTATGATAGGTCACGACTAAATTATAATAAGGAATTTTGGCATTCTAATTTTTAATTTTATTTAAAAAAAAAATTTAGATTCTATTATGACTTACGAGGTACTGTCCCAACAACCTTAAATCTCACAATTAAAATTTTATTTTTAAGACTTTTAATTTATATTTAAATCCCGTTGTTTTTTTGTTTAATTAAAATTAAATTTATAATTTCTTTTTCCCTTACATATTTACTGGGTAAATTTATTTTTTTATATCAATAATTACTTACAATGTATTTAATTTAATTATGCCAACAATACCTATTAGTAAACAAATACCTATTATTTAAATTCTATTATTAAAATACTAATTATTAATTAATTTTATTGAAAATAATAATTTTTAATTGTCTCCCGGCTGACGCATTTCCTGGGCTACTCTCTCTTATAACTGATGATTAAAGTTTTCTGCGTCCTCCAAGTATCCACCCAGTAATGCTGCTATTCCTCAAAACTCTCCCTGGACTGTTATTTCTTATTTTGGTGTTTTTATTGATGTTTCCATTGAGGAGCAAGTTGTCTAGTTACAATTTCCTTTCAAATTTTACATATTCTCCTATTTCTTCTATAACAATCAAATTGCGCCCCTAGAGGACTAGTACTTTACTGATGTACTTTTTAGGTTTTTTCAATTTTATCAAAAAAAAAAAAAAAGACCTACAGTAGCTCCGGCTCGGTCAATCCGGAACTTCTTCTTAAATCCCACAAAATCAAAGCAATTAATCTATTATGCAATTAAAATTTAAGCAATTAATGTCTGTGAGATTTAAATATATTAATTATTTAATTAAATTAAATACTTAATTAGATCTCGATATATTCTATCAAGTTTGAAATCATGAAACAAAATTTCTTTTTTACGAATAAGGCTGGTCGTCCACTGGACGCGACAACGCGCTACCGCTGCAAGCGCTACAACATGCTACAGATCCCAATGTGTGTGAATCAATTGAAGCTCGTCCACTGCAAGCGCGCGACATCACGCTACAACGCGCTTCGAGCGACAAGGCGCTACAGATCCCAAAAAAATGGGATCTGTAGCGCGTTGTAGCGTCTAACCCTTTGTTTTTCTAACCTAAAATACTCTCACCGGCAAAAAAACCGCAACACTTTGTTTTTTCTTAATAAAATTGATGCAATTGAATAAAACAAAGACCAAAATGTCGATATTTAATTTGTGGGACAAAATAAGATTAAATAGACCTCAAAGAGCCGTAGTTACTTCATCAATCACTGTTTCTTCGGTGTGAGTGTAATTAAATGAATTTTCATAAATTTTTTAAATTTTTTATTAACTGTTTCAAGAATCGACTGCTTTGCAAATATCAATTTCGATTTTTCATCACCGTCAGGACCTTTAAAAATAAACATAGAGTATGTGTAATTTATTTTATATTCAACACTTACTTTTTCTTTTATGGTCGACATTACAATTTTTTCTGTATATATATATATATATATATTAAATTGATAAAAGATATACATTTTTTGTTATTTTACATTGAGTGATTTGGTGAAGTAACTGCGGCTCTTCGAGGTCTATTTAAAATAACCTTCATCCCAGAATCTAAAGAATTTTAAAATAAGATTGTTTGAAAATTTAGCGAAAATAAATATAAATTAGGACATTTTTATCTTGGTTTTATATTTCAATTTAATTATTTATTAAAATTATATGGATTTGTTTTATTTATTGGTTAGAAATTTATATGAAATTTTATGTCAAATGTAGCGCGAAGTAGCGTGCAGTGGACGACCCTTGTCGCGTGTTGTCGCGTCTCTTGTTGTCGCGCTTGTAGCGGTAGCGTCCAGTGGACGACCAGGCTAACGTATAACTAGGGACACGAAAAAAGTATCGATACTTACTAGTATCGTTACTTTTGTTTCGATACTAGTACTTTTTTTTACTCGATACTTTTTTTCGATACTTTAGTCATTGCCGGTATCGAATGAAAATATTCATTCAAATATTTTTTCTTTTTTTTGGAATCTTAGGCCATATAGACTTTATACGTTACACAAATATTTTGATTACGATTCTGCCAAAAATTTTTTTGCTCTCGATATAAATATAAAATAAATAGTAAGTAAATATATAACAACAGATGGTCGATATTTGTGGGATAGACTCTATTTCATCATATTCTTAATAATATTTATTAATAATGGAAAATACTTTTTAATAAAAACCCTTATTTAATTTAATAACATTAAATTTTTAATTTAATTGCCTATTGTAAACTGTATGCACTAAATTTTTTTTTTTTTTTAACATTCACACTTTTTCTCACTCACATTCACACAGTATTTTCGGTAACTTAGGCCATTCAAGACTTTGACGATAACCGTTGTAATATATATTTTCTATTAGGGGTCCAGGCATTCTTATTTAAGCCATCTGGTATCCAAATGGCTTAAATAAAATCATCGGACTGCCTGGGGTCCGAACCCGCGACGTTTGGTATAGGAGGTAGGCACGCTACCTACTATGCCACACCCGGGGGCATGCACTAAATTTAAAAGTGCGCAAATAATAAATAGAAAAGTCAAATTATAAGCTAAATAATAACACTTGTCGACAAGGTTTTATTCACAAGAAATCTGATTAGAGAATCTACTGTAGTATATTTTTTTTATACTGATCTCAGATATGTATTTAGAATTTTTCCATCAGGCACAGTTTTAGATATATAGAAAAAAATAAATTTTAATAGAAAATATTAGGAACCGACCGAATATTCGGTTTCGGTTACGGTTTCGGCCAGTTTCAGCCAAAAAATCATGGTTTCGGCCGTAGTTTCGGTTTCGGCCAAAAAGTGGCCGAACCTTTCGGCCGGCCGAAACCAGAGTCTGAAAAAATGGGATGAGACTCAAATGCAAAAAAAAATAAAAAAGGTCAAATAATTTGCTCTTGAGGGAGAAAAAATTTTTAGTCTCCCTAAAAAAAAGGTAAAATGATTTTCACGGGAGGGAAAAAAAAATTCAAAAAAAAAAAAAGTAAAATGAAAAAAAATTTTTTATAGGAAATACAAGTTTGTTCGGTTTCGGCCGAAACTAAGGCTGAGGCCGAATATTCGGTTTCGGTTTCGGTTTCGGCTGAAAATCTTGTTTCGGTCGGACCCTAGAAAATATACTCTTAAACGGCACTTATTGTGAATTTTCACGATAAAAAAAAAAAAAAATCCTCATAATTATAAAATACTCGATACCTACTAGTATTGATACTTTCCTTTCGATACGATACCAAGTACAAGTATCCCTACTTACCCCTTCCACTTCACTGGGGAACACTTTGAGTCGTGCGCATTTGGGGTGGGGGTTTTGACCTTGATCGACATCTGATCTTCTAAATTAAATTTATAATATAAAAGTAATATTATAAAAATATAGATAAATAAAATAATTATAATATTGCAGATATTTGGTAATAATTAGAACATGTTTAATATGTGTATTTTAGAATTGAATAAAGAGAGAGTAGTTTATTTATAATTTTTATTTATCATTCCAATGCATACATACTATACAACTTCGCCTTATATAATCAAAGCGGCGACAAGTCAGTCTCTCTGCAAGACCTTATGTCCACTCTGCCATCTATTTGATACTCTTGAAACTACATAAATCAATTGAATTTAATTACTGTGATCCAGATTTATGTATATGGTCAAAAAATAAAATTATTATTTGAAATTTGATAAAAAAAATTCTTCTTGAAGTGATCTATTAAAAGTTAATAGGTGGCTTTGAACAATTTTAGAGTAAAATATGGGGATTGACTTCCCCGAGACTTTCTCGTATATTCTTTTGGAATTACGTCTGGGTGTGTGTGTGAACACGATTGCTTAAAAACTAAAGCAGCTACGGTAGATGAAATTTGATATATGCTCCTTACACTAAAATTGTAGATTTCTATCAACTTTTGGAGTAAATACGTCACTTGGAAGTAGTACTTTACTTAAAAAGTTTTTTCAATTTCTTTGTAATATTATGATTAGGGCTCGGATTTATAGGCACTGAAAATCTTTAAAATAGACAGGCAACTAAGCACTAAAAATTATTAAAATAGGCACTTAAAAAGGCATTTAAAAGGCAGAAATTAAGAAATAATATAAAAAATTTTAAAAATTGATGTCTTATTTTTGGTAATCTGGTGTGACTGGTCGCACAGCACACAATTCTTTCTTAATTTCGGTAATTTAAAGGCGCATTCTGTACTTGTTTGCCAGAATATAAATACAAATCAAATTTCTAAGTACTAATTTTTAAAATTTTACATTAAAAATAATTTTTTTTTTTTTTTTCGAAAAAAGTTTGTTTTTTTAAATCTCGGGGGAGGGGGTAATTACCCTCTTTACCCCCCCTTGAAATATTTTCTTGATAATTCAAAAAAATTTTAAATTTAGGCTATGTATAGCACGTAAAAAACTGAAATTGGCTATTTGAACTTAAAATAGGCACTAAAAAAGGCATTTATAGATGAAATAGGCACTAAAACCCAAAATAGGCATTATAGGCACTAACAAATGCCTCTTATTTTATTCAGAATTTCATGAAACGTATACATATCATATTGGCCTACATTTTAAGCCATAAATAAAAAAAAGGCAAATAGGGCGAAATCCGAGCCCTAGTTATGATAAAATTCTCAATTCTAAAAAGTTTTTATTCTTTGACATTTTTACGAAAACTGAATAGTTTTTGAAATAATCAAAGAAGAAAACGACATTTTTCGTTAATTTTGGAAAGAAAATTAGCGAAATAAATAAAAAAAAACTCCGATTCTTTTAAAAAAACTTTTAATAGAATCCTAGTCAGACACTAGAGTGACGGCTTATTAGTATTTATTTATTAAATTACTTCCGAATAATGTCATTTGCTTGTTCGATAAAGTCTTATCCAACTAACATATTGAAATCGTCTTCTAGGTGACAAGGGCGGATACAAGGGGGGGGGGGGGTAAAGGGGGTAATTACCCCCCCCGAGATTCGAAAAAAATACCCCAAAAAAATTTATTTTTAATGTAAAATTTTTAAAATTAATACTTAAAAATTTGATGTGTATTTATATTCTAGCAAACAAGTACAGAATGCGCTTTTAAATTACCGAAATTAAAAAAAAATAGTGTGCTGTGCGACGAGTCACACCAGATTACCCCCCCGAGAAACACCTCTGGATCCGCCCTTGCTAGGTGAACGCAATAATTACACACATTTGGACATACCCGAGCTCGTAATCTCATTCTTCATTTCTCCTTACCTGGAACAAAAGAAGAAGACAATTTTTAAAAAAATTCATGTGAATAACAAGAAAATGGATTTGTTTTTTCATCAAAGAGTAACTAAATTCTAAAATATTGTGCCAATATTGGAAACCCCAGAAATCAGCGTGTAGAACGTCCCCCGGTAGCCATCGGTATTATAAATTAATAATATATATATGTTAAATTAAAACCCTAATGGCTTCTGCAGCCTAAAAAGGGGAATTAAAAAAAAAAAAAAAAAAAATTATTAGAAACAAAAGTTGATCACTATCAGCGGCGCCCGCCGCACAGTGGTTCCAAATCCCGAAAACGTGGCCAAAAGTCCAAAATTAAAGATTAAATTCGGGGACTTTTAAGCCCCTAAATAGTTTTAGTCTTATGGCTCTCAAAATCTATTTGAATCTGAGCGTTGATGGCATCAATCGGGAGCTCGCGCCGAACGCAAATAAGCATCCTTTTCTATCGCTCTCCATTTCCTTGTTTTTTTGGTTATTTCAATTTCGTCAAATAGAATCAACGACTGAAAGTAACTAAATTTGAACAATGTAAAAAAATGCAATAAATTTTGATAGTTAAATAATAGGAGCATTTCAAATAACGCCTTATTTTTTTTCCATTTCAGAAATTACAAAAATTCAAAAGTCAAAAAGTGAAAAGTCCCACGACATCCCACTTTCAAACAAATTTTCCTGTCTTTTTGGATCCTTCTTCATTAATAATTTAAAAAAATTAGCTGCCCCCACCTGCACAATCTTTTTTTATTCAATTTTTTTCGAAATTTGAATATTCATTTGATGAAATAAATAAATAAATAAATTTATTACGACCCGCTTAGAGGCACCAGTCCTCGGTGGCTAGGTCCAACAAACAATACAATAACTAATACAACAAAACAAAACAAAAGGGAAAAAAAAATAAATAATAAAATAAAATAAATAAATAAATAGAAATGCATGCCCATTAACAATCAACATGTTCATGCATTTCCATCGAAAGAAATAAAAAAAAAAGCCCTCGGGGCATGGCGTAGAGGTTAGCGTGCTAACCTCGTATACCAAACGTCGCGGGTTCGGACCCCAGGCAGTCCGATGATTTTATATAAGGCATTTGGATACCAGATGGCTTAAATAGAAATGCCTCAACCCACAATAGATAATATATATTACAACGGTTATCGTCAAAGTCTTAAATGGCCTAAGTTGCCGAAAAGACTGTGTGAATGTGTGTCTGAGTGGGAGTGTGAATGAGAAAAAAGTGTGAATGTTTTTTATTTAAAAAAAAAAAACAATTATCAAAAATTCACGCAAGCCACGAGACCAGGAGTAAACGTCGCATTAGCCATCCGGACAATCGCCTTAGGCTGTTAAGGAAAACCTGGCCAAAACCTTAACAAGGATGGTAACAAGCATATTAATGATATTTAAACTAGGGTCGGACCGAAACAAGATTTTCAGCCGAAACCGAAACCGAATATTCGGCCTCAACCTTAGTTTCGGCCGAAACCGTAACCGAAACCGAAACTTGTATTTTCTATAAAAAATTTTTTTCATTTTATCTTTTTTTTTTTGAATTTTTTTTTCCCTCCCGTGAAAATCATTTTACCTTTTTTTAGGGAGACTAAAATTTTTTTCTCCCTCAAGAGCAAATTATTTGACCTTTTTTTTTTTGCATGCGAGTCTCATCCCGGTTTTTCAGACTCTGGTTTCGGCCGGCCGAAAGGTTCGGCCATTTTTTGGCCGAAACCGAAACTACGGCCGAAACCATGATTTTTGGCCGAAACTGGCCAGAAACCGTAACCGAAACCGAATATTCGGTCGGTTCCTAATTTAAACTAATGTTTTATGTAATCCGTATTAAAAATATTGAATAATATATTGTAATTTATTTATTTATTTATTTATTTCTCTTCTACGGACTATTTTGTCCATTATACAAACAAATACAAAATTTTGTGTGTGTTTACAGTGTACTGTTACAAAATTAATAGGTTTACTCATACTTGAGTATATCCAAGGTGTGAACAATGCTCAATACATAACTAGGAATATTTCTCGAATCATACTGATTTACAAAATTACATATACGATTCAAAGGGCAGTTACCAGTATAGGAATTTTTATAATATTCCAAATTGAAGATGGAATAAATCTGGAGGGTCTATTTGGAACTCGAAAGCTCAATGCACCCAAAAGGTCAGGGCAATCAATGTCCCCATTCAATAATTTAAAAAGAAACTTTACATCATTCAATTCCCGGAGCGTTTTGAGATTGGGAATATTTAATCGAGACGCAACAATGGTGTATTCATGGTTTATATATGGGTCCTGAAGACCCAATCTTGGGGATATTATTCTAAAAAATTTATGTTGCGTTGATTCCAGCCTTTTTATATTTTTTTTTAAAAAATGGAGACCAAACAACCGATGAATAAGTGAGAATCGGACGGACCATGGTTAGGTATAGGGTTCTTATTGTGGAGGGAGAGCGAAGTTCCCGACAGGTTCTTTTTACAAAGCCAAGTTGTTGCATAGACTTGTTTATAATATTGTCTATGTGTTCATTAAAGTCCATCTTTCTATCAAACGTAACCCCTAGGTCCAATACAGTGTCGACTCTTTGCAAATTGATGCCACTAATAGAGTAGTTATTTAAGCTGGCTGTGCTACTTCGAGAAAAAAGTTATCGATTTGCACTTATTAAAGTTTAAGTGCAAATCATTATTAACGCACCATAATTGCAATTCGTCGAGACAATTTTGCACATCATTTACATCCTCGGTTGAAGCTATGCTTTTAAATATTTTCAGGTCATCTGCAAATAATAAAAAGTGTATATTCTTAAAATTAAAAGTTACATCATTAATGAAGATGTTAATTTAATTATTTTGACCAAAATAAATGTGCCTGGACCCCCACAAATGTGTCGTATTAAACAATATGTATAATTTAGGGTCAATATGGCCTAAGTTGCAGAAAAAGACTTATAAAAAAAAAAAGAAAAAATTATTTTGTTATTAATTTATTTAAAATACGAAAGCGGCGACCTCGTGAACCCGACAATGCCAATTTTGAATGGAATCGAATTATTTTTTTTTAGTCCTCCATATTGGTTCCATCATATTTTTTTTTTCTGAAAAAATAATATCAAATTCTAAATCAGCGACCTCAAAAACCCTTGTGTACTGAATTTCAGAGAGATTAAACAACGTTTTCGACTTTTGACCACGTTTTCGGGATTTGGAACCACTGTGCGCCGAAGTGAATTTCTGTCTCGTCTCTTATATATGGTTCCCAAATCGACAAATTTTTTTCCTGACCCCCCCGCGGATTTCGCTGAAAATTTTCTATCTTTTTTTCTACCCCTTAAAAGACATTTTTGAGAATTTTTTCAATGTCCGTCTGTCTGTCACGCTCTATTTGGGCAACTTCCCTTTGGAATTTTGAAATGAAATTTTATATCTATAAAGTGGACCTTCTAGGGATTACAGGAAAATTATTTTCATCCTGAAATTCCTATAACTTTTTGAGTTATTAATCCCTAAAGTTACGATTTCTCCCATAGGAGATGTATAAAGAAATATTTATGTATTCTTTGCATTTGTGTATTCCATGAATGTAAACAAATCCTCAAGCAGGCACTGGATTGGAATGGAATAATAATAATAATTTTCTTTTCAGGCCCTCGGGGCTTGGTGTAGGGGCTAGCGTGCTAACCTCGTATACCAAAAGTCGCGGGTTCGGACCCCAGGCAGTCCGATGATTTTATTTAAAGCCATTTAGATACCAAATGGTATCCAAAATAGTATTAAAATACTAAATACTCTATTTGAATGTTGTTGTTGTTGTTGTTGTTTCTAAAGTGTTTTTTAAATAAATAAAAATCTCTCCTCAATTTGTGATATAATCTCAAAATTAATAAACAGAAACAAAAAAAGAAAAAAAATATTGACACCGAGAGAGAGAAGGAACAATTGCACTGATGTAATTAGGTTGCTCCAATTACTGCTGAAAGAAGGGGGAGGAGGGGAGGGGGGGGGGAGGGGGGAAGTTAATTTATAAACAAAATGCAAATGAATTCAAATGTAAAGTTTTGTTTCAGTTGTGTTGTTGTTGTTGTTGTTGTTGTTCGATTAAAAAATTGAGAGAGAGGCAAAGTCTAATTAAATAATTCAACTTTATTATTAAAAATAAAAAAAAAAAAAAAGTGTTTTCTATGTGGGTGCATTCGGATTTTAGTTTTTTTTTTTCTCTTTGGTCTCAAATCTATTGAAATGAATATTAAACAAAATAGATTTTACAGAAATCTTTCCTTTTGTTATTCTTATTTCTATGAAATTGTATATGATTTAATTGTTTGGACCTAACCACCGACTAATTGGTGTGTCTTTTTTTTTTTAACGTGGCGTTAACAAAATGTATTTACTTTGTGCTACCGAAGAAGACTTTAAAATAAAAAAAAAAAAAAAATATATATATCCAATGGAAGTTTGTGATTTGTAGCCGAAACGTCGTTGAAAAAAAAATCTGGTGTGACTGGTCGCACAGCACACAACTTTCTCTTACCCTTCGGTAAGAGAAAGTTGTGCACTGTGCTGGTCACACCAGATTTTTTGTGTCGAGATATATTTAGTTTCCGATAGCACCTTAGTTTCAAACTTGCATTTTAAATGTTGACTGCTTCAAATAAACTATGGTTATTTTTCAAAATTTTAATCTCATATTTGGACATTTTATACACAATATAGAATCGTAAATAAATACAAAATTTCATAAGAATTGGAAAAAAAAATTTTAAATGCCTAAAAAGTTCCAAAGGGGACCCCCTTTTGAATCGAAATTAACATACAAATCCCTATAGGAAATTAACATTAGGCCTATGCGAAGATAAGGTGGAAAGGGAATTTAAAAAGAGTAGAGACAGACGATAATGTTTGCAGAGAGAGAGATATGTTTTCTCGGAAACAATTAAAGACAGAAATAAAATAAAAATAAATGGGAATTTAGCCCCCGAGTTTGGCGTAGTATGTAGCGTGCTAACCTCCTATACCAAACGTCGCGGGTTCGGACCCAGGCAGTCCGAAGATTTTATTTAAGCCATTTGGATACCAGATGGCTTAAATAGAAATGCCTGAACCCCAAATACATTTATTAATTACAACGGTTATCGTATAAAGTCTTCAATGGCCAGAGTTGCCGAAAAGACTGTGTGAATGTGCGTGTGAGTGTGAGTGTGAATGAGAAAAAGTGTGAATGTTTAAAAAAAAAAAAAAAAAAAAATGGGAATTTAAATAATAATTGATTTTTAATCTAATAAAGAATCACACACATATTATTCGGATGATGACTTGATATAATGAAAGATTATTTCCGTAAAAAAACGATGTCAAGATAATTTGAATTTAAAAAGCATATAATGTGTCTGTCAGTGTGAAGTGAAGCGTGTGTATGTGTAGTCAGAGGGGGAGTAAGTAAGAAAGAAGACGAGTTCCCCCCCCCCCCCCCCCACGTGACTTCTTCTTAATAGCAGACAGACAGAGAGAGAGAGAGAGAGAGAGCAAATGTCAGCAGAGTTGCCTTTTCAAATCAAATTGAATTTTCTTTCCTCTCTCGAAACCCTCAAAATAAATTCAGTAACTAACAAGTGGAAGAGTGCCACCCACACAAGGACACGATACGAGGACAACGATGACGACATGCTGTAAAAATTCCAACGACCTTTTCAATCTGGTGTGACTGCTCGCACCCAGAAAAGCTCCTTGCCCCAAGAAAAATCCCAGGTGTTACCCCTGTGGTTTAAAATTTTGAAAGCCAAATGAGAACAGCATCAAAAAAATAATTGATTTTTTGAATTTTAAGAGAAAGTAAAAATTAAATATGTCAAAATAATCGATTTTTAATCATTTTCAGAACGTTTTGAGATTGTTTTTGCTTGAATATTTTATATACTAAATTATTCAATCAATATCAAGGCCTAAAGGTGTTTATTTAATTAAAAAACAATAAATTAAAAAATGAAAGAGGCAGTTAAAATTTGAAGATGTAAAAGGCAATAAATAAACCCCCATTTTATGTGGGCGTAGTTAAATAAAAAAATGTCTATAGCTTTATAATTGATTGAAAAAGACCAGTTTTGCATTTTTCCTCAAATCCAACGACAAATAAGAGAGATAGAGCGAGTTTTTGAAAAGCGATTGTGCGCGTGAAGAAAGGCCTAGACGAGAGTGAAGCGAGGCTCCCTGGCTGCACTCTGGGCGCCGATCGAATTAGAAAAAACAAATTGATGCTCTCCCAGCATTTGAAATTATCTTGATTTCATCTTTTTATGCTTTTATAAAATTTTATTCGAACTATAACTATAAGAATGAAAGAATGCATATTTATCTATAAAGAATTCAATCCTTTGAGAAAAATAAAATATTTGTCTTCAATCAAAGAGATGCTTATTTCTCATAAATATATTAAATAATAAAATCCATCCCTTTAGACCTTTAGTTCAGTGCTTGTTAAACTTTTTGAGTCGCGGCCCCTTTGGGACCCTCACGGCCCCCCTTTTTTTTTTTACATTCTCTTGCCCATGTGTGTTCAATTTTAAGCATGAATGGGTGAAATTTTATATTCAAGTTAGACACCCCTCTGAGGCGTGGAAATACGCTTTTAATCAAAATCAGCCAAAAAGTACTTTACTGATATAGTTTTTCAGTTTTTTTTCGATTTTCTTAAAATTCGCTCTAATGATTTTTTTTTTTAATTAATAAATCAATTATTTTTTAGATGCCTTTTAAAAAGTACATCAGTAATATTTTGTGAAAATTGTTTGAAGTACTCAAATCATTTCATATAAATTAAATTTTACACTTTGATATTTAACTACCGTACAGTAATACAAGATGGAAATATCGCTTGTGTTCAAATAAATGTGATGATGAAGA
>JAKCPI010018399.1:0-32140 GCA_023213315.1 Euborellia annulipes
GATTGTTATTTGTTAAGTCACACCGCCTATTTAAAAAGAAAAAAAAACTTTTTTTTTAAGGATCTCACATTCAAAATATTCTAATAATATAAAAAATAAACTACCCAAATAACTAGCCGCGCAACCCGCCGAAGGCATGCAATAATAATAATAATATATAACTAGTTAAAATTTAAATAAAAATGATAACTCTAGTTGAAAAATTAATGTAGAAAATAATTGTGTAGAATTGAATAACAGGGATGAAGAGGAATGCGGCCTCTGTTATAACAAAATTCTATTTTGCAAAACGTTTCGGCCAATTTTATTATGCCATCTTCAATTGGATAAGTTTTTTTTTTTAACACTCACACACAGATCTTTTCGGCAACTCAGGCCATATAAGACTTGAACGATAACTCGTATTGTGAATCGTCTTTTCATAAGCCAGTCTTATACAATAGTAATAAAATAATAATACAAATAAATACAGGGTATGATGGGAATGATTCTGAAGAGAAAAAGGACATTTCGAAATTCTCTTCAGTCACATCAGATGTAAGTGGTTGGTTCAAAGCAAAAGTTTTTCCGCCCTGCTGAAAATTTTATTTTTGCGGAACCAAAGTTTTCCGCCAGGAAAAATGATTTTCCCGCCCATGAAAATCATTTTACCTTTTTATTTAGAGAGACAAAATTTTTTTTTTTTTTTCACACTAAAACTTTGTTTTTGCGGAATCTAACTTTTCCGCCCTGCGGGCAATTTTTTAGAAACAGGAAATTTTTTCTTTCTCTTCTAGAAAAGAAGAGAAATAAAAGCTGAACTATATTTTTCGCGCTGCGGAATCAATTAAAGATTTCGGGGGAGGGGGCTCCCTCGGCCCCCCTTATATATGCCCCTGGCTAGTGTATAATACTGGCTTATGAGCAGAACCCCCATTAACAACTCAATTTGGAAAAAAAAACAACTCTTATGCAACTGAAGATGGCATAATAAAATTGGCTGAAACGTTTTGCAACAGAGGTGTTTAATTTAATAGAGGCTCCAAACCTGCTCATCCCTATTAGTTGAAAAATATTAATTTCACTCTTTTATCTTTTTACTTTCTCTTATCTCTATATATATGTTGCATATATATAGAGAGAAAGTATTGGATTCATGTCAAAAATTCGATGTCGGGATTTTGATGGATATACACGTTTTGAGGTCCCCTGAATCCAAAAAAGTGGTTTTCGCGACATGGTCTGTGTGTGTGTGTCTGTGAACAAAATATCTCAAGAACGTGAAAATGGGACGTGACACGAAGCTTTTGAACAAAATGGCCAAAGAGTACTAGTACTTTACTGATGTACTTTTCAGTTTTTTTTTTCGATTTTCTCAAAATTCGCTCCAACGATTTTGATTAAAATTCAAAAATCAATTATTTTTTAGATGCTCTTTAAAATGTATATTCTCATTTTGCCATTGAAATCTTCTGAAGCACACTTTACTTCTTGTACTTCTTAGGAAAGATTGCATTTTCTATCTTGCATTCTAGTCACACCAGATTTTTCCTCCGTTCAGAGAATTAATTAACCCCCACTTTCTTTGTTAACCATGTTTCAATATTATTACGCAATTCCTACGTCGATTTATTATATAATAATAATATTATTATTGTTAATTTCGAATTCCCTTTGATATAATTTTTGTTTCTTTTCTCCCGTTGAACGAATAGACCCAATTAATCTCCACTCTCTCTGAAAGTCCATCCTTGGGCTTTAATCACAAATAATATTTAATTAATTTACTAATTTTCATTCATGTTGCCTTAAAGTTAGAGCGAGAGGGCCCCCCAAGTGCAATATATAAAAGGATCTTGGGCCAATTCCTTGGTCCAAAGACGCCGTGTGGTCCAGGGGCAATTACAGTGCGGGGGAGGGCGCTATGAATTCATAACGCCCTTATGGCTTCCCGGCGTCTTAGGGCTTGCTGGCTCTGCCTCCCTCCCTCTCCCTCACCCCTGCAGGATATGATTTTACACACACATTCACAATGACCCAAGAGGCCTTCAACAACAACAACAACATATACGTCTTAAATCAACAACAAAAGATGTTTATTTGTTTCGTACAAGACTCTTGGGGACCATTCAAGTAACAAAATTAATTTGTAACAATTTTGGATCAAGTTTTTGTTTAAAGAAATCGAACTAAGACGAAAGCAAGAACTTATTTTAAATTATAAAAATTAAAAAATTATAAAATAAAATTTAATATATAAATTTAATTATCGAATAATAATTGTGAGTTTTATTTATTTCAATTTTTAATTCTTAATGGACTTTTGGAAACTACCTAACGGATTTTCATGAGTTTTTACTTTCTCTTACCAGTATATATGTAATATATATAGAGAGAGAAAGTATTGGATTCATGTCAAAAATTCGATGTCGAGATTTTGATGGATCTTCACGTTTTGAGGTCCCCTGAATCCAAAAAAGTGGTTTTCGCGACATGGTCTGTCTGTGGGTGTGTTCAATTTTAAGCATGAAGGAATTGAGCTACGAGGTTGAAATTTTATATTTAAGTTAAACACCCCGGGACCGGAAAAATAAGCTTTTAATCAAAATCGGCCAAAGAGTACTAGCACTTTACTGATGTACTTTTTCAGTTTTTTTCGATTTTCTCAAAATTTGCTCCAACGATTTTTTTTTAAATTCAAAAATCAATTATTTTTTAGATGCTCTTTCAAATGTATATTCTCATTTTGCAATTGAAATCTTCTGAAGACCACTTTACTCTTGTATTTCATAGGGAAGATAGGAGAAATGGTTGCCATGGTAACAAAATATAAATATTTTCCCATACTTATAAATTTTACATCTGAATTCATATGTTCCGTACTGTCATGTCGGGAACTAAATATATGTCGACACAAAAAATCTGGTGTGACAAGCACAGAACACAACTTTCGATTACCGAAGGTAAGAGAAAGTTGTGTGCTGTGCCCAGTCCACCAGATTTTTTTTTACTTTCTCCTATAGAGAAAGTATTGTAATCGTAAAAAAAATTCGACTTCGAGATTTTGATGTTTTTTTTTTTTTTTTAAACATTCACACTTTTTTTCATTCACACTTACACTCACACACAAATTCACAAAAAAAAGGTAAAATGATATGAATTTTATATATAGGAAATATAAGTTTCGGTTTCGGTTGAAACTAAGATTGAGGCCGAAATTTGGTTACGATTTCGGCTGAAAATCGTGTTTCGAATTGTTTCTAATCTGGTGAGGGGGTTAATAAAATTTTTAAAATACTTCTTTCTAGAGTTTGATTATACAAATATGAGAATATGATTAGTGTGAAATGAATAATAAATACGGAGATATTTTTATAAAATAATTCTTGTCTTTGGCTTGATTCGGGGTCGGCAGGCTATAAAAATTAAAAACACCACCAAGTTGAGGTTCAAGGAAGGGATCTAGGAAAAAAAATACCATCATCAGTTGTGCGATCAGGTGTAAGCTCATTACTGACTGAATTTTATCAAATAATTCTGAGAATTTGACAAAATTTCTTTCTCGATTTTGAAATTAAAACCACTCCTAAATTTAATATTAAATTTATCTGGAAATAAAGATTAAAAAAGTTCTATGAAAATCTTTTAGGTACTGTAGTTTCCAAAAATATAAAATAACTCCACTGATTTATTCAATTTCCCCTAACTTAAAATTGATTCGATGATCTCCAGCACGATTTAGGAGTGACTCTGTATTTTTTGGAAATCCCTTAGGTGATTCCAAAACACTTGCAGAGTCAGTACAGATTAAAAATCTCGCCTTATTACTCTGCTCAAATAATTGACGGACTCCAATATAGCCTTGGAAGACTGGACACTCACTAGGAATTTGGTACATTCCCACTGCAGACTCGGAAGGCACAAAATATGCACAGCCCACGGCATGACCACCAATAAAACAAACCTTCCGATAACTTTTGAAACTTCTTGACATCAATATTACGCAGATTAACTAAATGGATGCTCTCGATGGACTGGAGTGCTCATTGCCATCTTTCTGGTGATATATCGACCATTTTAGCTCTTATTTTAAAGGGCATTTCCTTGGCTTCGATCAAAAGAGCATTAGTTGGCGAAATCCTCATTACACCCATAGACAACCCAAGAGTTTTATTTGCTCAATTTTCCTGATAAAGCTCTTGGGAGAGTTGGCAAATAAAGTGGCTCCTGATGAATGCTCTATAAAACATTAATCCTGTGGAGGGATGAGCACCCCACCAAGAATTCGACACAATTTCAAGCATATTAAACTTACCTTCACATTTTTCGTTATATACTTTAAATGATCATCCCATCTAAGTTTGGAGCCAAAAACTTGACTTCAAATTTTAAGTTACCAAGAAATAAATGATCCGGGAAATCTGTCTTGTATTTCCGGGAAAATATCACAATTTTAGATCTTTCTTCCTTCATTTCCAAACCGTTGTCACGTCACCCGATTTTGACCTTCTTCATCGTAGCAGAAAAGTTTCTATTATTTTCCTCTAATCATTTAGAAGATGCATATTGAGCCATTTTTACTTCAGGCGCAATACACAGTGTAGAGCATATACAAAAGCGGACTCAACACAAACCCTTGAGCTAATCCCCTACTAACAAATATCTTGGAACCAATTTAACATCATAACCAAATATTTAAATTATTTAAAAAATGCAATTTTTTAATATTAAAAACTCGGGCGGTTATATGGCGGCCACACCAGACTTTTTCTCTTAAATAAAACATTAAAAGTATATTCAAATCTACAAATTTTATACGCATGTCTAATTAACTCTAAATTTTATCTTTATTTCGACCCTCTATTTTTTTTTATTCTTTTTATTATAGCACAAGCAAGCAGGAGACTTGGCGTTCATTTTAATTTAAAAATAAAAAAAAGGGACAGAAGAAACAAGTGTTTGAATTAATCAATCTAATTAAAATCATTCACTTTAAGTGTACTTAGAAAGTACAATAAAAAACAGGAATAAAGAAGTAGTAGAAGAAGAAGAATAAGAAGGAAAAGGGGGGGGGGGGGGGGAAGGATAAAAGAAGAAAAAAAGGGAAAGGGCTTTTTCTTGTTCGCATTCGTTCAATTTGTTCGCATTCCCTTTTCATTTAAAAAAATCAAATAAAAAAAAAAAAAATGATAATTATCTTGTAGTAAATAAAAATGTAGTAAAAGTGCTGTGTAAATTGTCAAAGTTTTTTTTTTTTTGTTTCTTGGTCCTTAAGAAAAAGAAAGGTTTTTATGATAGGGAAGAAGTAAAAAAAAATTGGAGTGATTTGGAAAAAATTTATTTTTTTTAATACAAAGTGGATCACTGAATGCGAGTGGCGCAGCTAGTAATACGGTTTTATTTATATTATATTAATATATTAACTGAGGAGATTTTAAAAATAATTTGAATTTAAAAACATTTTTTTTTTTTATATTAGTTTATAATTATAGAATAATATTTGTGAGATTTAATTATATTTATTTTTTTTTTTGATTATGGACTCTGAAACTACTTAACGTATTTTAATGGTTTTTTTTTTTTAGCAATTTCATTTAATTAGAATAAAAATTAATAAATATAAATTTTAATCCTCTTAAAATTGCTTAAGGGGGTTCAGGAGCGACGTCAATCACTTTAAAAAAAAAAAACTAGACTATTATAAGAAATTTTTCAATGCGATTTTTTTTTAAATGAATTAAATTCATAAGAGATTATTGCGACATCGAGCTATAATTTTTTTAATAAATTATTAAAAAATTATCGTAATTAATTTTTTTGTTATCAAGCAAATACAGAAAAAACAATCTGTCCCAAAATTCTTTAATTTTTTTATTTAAATTTAAAAATGAATTTATTGTTATTATTAATCATATATTAATTAAGAAATTTTTAAAATAAGCTTAGATGATTTATTTAAAAATCAACTGTCAAATTAGTTCAGCATTCTTGCAATAGATGGCAGCCTAGTTTAACAGCCGATATAGTAATAGCCTATATCTGGCCTATATTTATATATTTTTATGCTTTTATAAAAGATACATAATATATAATAACATTTATATTAAGTATTTATTTTTAAAAGATCAATGAAAATGCATTATCCGTAAATATTATTAGCTACCATTCTGACATCTCTTGGCAAATTTTTGAATTACTTGATATTTGGGCATACACACAACGCCATCTTATCGGGAAAAACATGCGTAACACCTTCACTCCCGAGGCCCCTTAAGAATGTGTCATTGTAGCTTTTATACGTCATCTGAACCATACCATACAAGGGGCGGAGGATTTAATTCACAAATCACTTCCGATGATGTCATTAGAATTCCCTTAAAATAAAATTTTATTAAAGATGCAAATGAATAAAATTATTCGCTACATTTAGAAAACAAAAGTAGATATTTTGGCTATTCTTTTTTTTCCCTTTTCTTTCTTTCTTCATCTCATTCAAAATAAAAATAAAAAAAAATCTCCCTCTCCGCTTTTAATTATTATTATTACGGAATCATAAAATTAGCAATAGTGCGCTTCCCCTCCCCCTGTCATTTCCACTCACGCCTTTTTTTTTTTATTTAACACCTCTTTTGCTTGTTGTAATTTTCTTTCAACAAATACACAAAACTCCCTCACGTAATTTCTACCCCGTTTTTTTTTCTATTTTTTTTATTCAGAAGTGTTTAGTTAATTAGAGGGTGACTAAATTCATTTGTGTTAATTTTTTTTTTTTTTTTTGTTTGTAAAGTGAGTGATATTTACATAAGAATAACAAATTTATTGTTAAGCAAAGTTGATTGGTTTGAAGTGAGAGACGCATTATAAAATTTCAAACTTGTTTTTGTTATTCTTTGGATTCAGAGGGCCTAAAAACTTGTATTTCCATCAAAATTTCGCCATGAATATAATATTTATATACCTCGTACTAGTATTGAAAATAAAAATTTATCATTTGTTCAAATTTTAATTATTTAAAAAGAAAAAAAAAAGAAAGAAAGAAAGAAAATTTATTTATTCATAATTTACAAAATTTCAATTACAGTTGCGCTCCTGGAGCTGTAATATAACAATTCATTTGCGGCTTCAGACATTAGTCTTTTATCCAGCGCGTTTTCTTTTCCAGTTCCTTAGTTTTATGTACGATTGTATTTTTTTTTTTTTTTTTTTTTTTTTGGAATGGGTGCATAAGGTCCGAAGACCTATAATGACCAATAGTCACATGCAGCCAGGAAGAAAATAAAAACAAAAGGAGAAGCATAAAGGGGAAACTCAACTGCGGGAACTGAGAAGATGCCTGTTGAGGTTAGACTTGAAAGTCTGAAGATTGTAGGTTTTGGGGAAGATAGACGCAGGGAGCTTGTTCCAATCACGGGAGGTCATGGGGACAAAGGAAGAATGAAATTGTTTTGTTCTGTTAGTCGTGATCTGAACAGCATAGGGATGCTGGGAAGATGCCTCTCTTGTGTTCCGTGAATATGTTGCATTGGGTGGGATAATTGATTTTAATTCGGCAGAGCATTGGCCATGGTAATACCTGTAGAAGAGAGAGAGTGCAGATACTCTTCTTCTATGATCTAGTGACTGTAGGGATGCAGTAAGGGTAGAATCACCTATCAGTCTAATTGCACGCCTCTGTATGGCTTCCAAGGAGGAGAGAGCGTCTTTTGACGCCCCTCGCCAAAGGTGGGAACAATATTCAAGACACGGCCGAATTTGGGCTTTATAGAGGATTAGGAGTTGTTGGGAGGAGGGGGATTGTATTTATTTTTCCTTCCAGGTATTGAAAAATCGAAAATTTTTAAGAGCCAAATCGGAAAAAAAATTCGCCCCTTTGCTGATCCTAAGTTTTCCGGCCTACGGGAAATTTTGTTTTTGCGGAACCAAATTTATGCAATTTTTTTAAATGAACCGCATTAAAACTCAAAAAGAACTCGCGAGCCACCGTTGCTCTATAACATCCACTTCAAGGGTGTAAAATTTCATTTGGAAACTTGGTCAAATGTCAAATAGAGCCGGACATTAGTGAATTATATATGTATAGCCTCTATTTAGTCAGTGCCAGAACTGGCACATTGTGGTGGGGTAACTTTCATGGGAATAATCCTGAGGTGGGTGTCAGTTTCCTTCCTCAAGAGGAGTTAGATAATTTTTATACAGTGAGTTGTATTTGAACTTGAATTTTCTTCAACTAGGTATTTTATCATTTTGAATATCAAATTTGTAATTGATATTGTTATAGTAAATAATATTTATCTTATTTTTCACATTTTTCAGAAATTTTCATTAAGATTTTCTTCTAAATCTTTCTCTCTATATGATAACAAAGTGTATATGGTCAAGAGAAAGTTAAAACAGGTTATTGTTAGAGTTATTTATTTAACATCTATATATAATAATTGCGGAGTGTCCGTCTGTCCGTCTGTCACGCTCTGTTTGACCAACTTCCCGTTTTGAAACGAAATTTTTAGCAGTCTTATAGAGGACGTTATGAAGAGTCCCATAAAAATACTCGGGTTCCGAAATTCCTATAACTTTTTGAGTTATTAATTCCTAAAGTTACGATTTCTCCCATAGGAAATGTATAGAGAAATATCTATGTATTCTTTGCAGTTGTGTATTCTATGAATGGAAACAAATCCTCGAGTAGGCACTGGATTGGAATACCTATTACGAGCCAGCTGGCGGGGGATCCAGGGGGCGTAGGCCCGCCGAAGGCTGGCGGCGCGGCTAGTTTCTATTATAAAGTCCTAATAAAATTTTTATATCAGTAAAATGAAGACATTGCAAAAATTTAATATTTATACAATTAATTATTGTATAATAATTGTGAGATTTAATTTTTAATTGAAATACATGGACTCTTAAAAACTACTTGACGGATTTTTATGGGGATTTTTTTTTTTTTATAAATAATTTTAAACTATTATAGGTAAAAATTCTATTTTCTCAAACTCACTCTCAGAGTATGTAAAACTAAAAAAAATTTGATCATGGGATTGTGGAGATATGAAGCAACCCAATAAAAAAAAATGAATTTAAAAGAAAATAAAAATGAAATAGAATCAACTTTGACCAGATGACCCCTCAAGAGATATTAAATGTCTTATCTGTGTGTGGGTGTGTGCATACAACGAGAGAGAGAGAGAAGAGCTGATTGTAATTCCCAGGAAGGAAATATTCTTGACCAGAGTGCTGTAATCAAAGCCTTTATAGAGAGAGAGAGAGGGTAGGGTAACCTCTGAACCCTAAACCCTTAGGAGGATGGATAGTTGCTAGATGGTCAATGAAAGCCGATCTTAAGGGTTCGTTCTCTCTGCGTTCATCTTGTTCGTTTATAATTTCATTAGGCGCCTTCTGCTTCCCCCCCCTCTCTCTCTCTCTCCCAAAATATATATTATACTCTTTTTAAGTGGCAGCCAAGATGGTGGACGTACCATCTGGACGAATTAGGATAGATAGACGAATACAATATCATAGTTGTTGTTGTTGTTGTTATGAAATGAGAGAAATTTTCTTTTTCTTTTTAACACCTCTCTCTTTCTTTCTCTTTCTCTATCTCCCTCTTAAAGAAAAAAGATGCAATTTCCACCACTCATATCTAATATTGTTGTTGTTGTTGTCATCTCAATGAATTTAATGAAAAAAAAAAAAAAAAATTAAATAAAGCAAAAAAGAATTTGATTAAAAAATTTTTTTGTTGTTCCATATCTCTTCATAAACAAATAATATTAGGATGAAATTGATTTTATGGTTTAGCGTTGTTTTTAATTTATAGAAAATTCTACTTTAAATAATCTATAGGCTTATATATAATGTCCGTCTGTATGTCACGCTCTAATAAGGCAACTTCCTGTTGGAATTTTGAAATGAAATTTTATATGAATAAAGAAGACCTCGGGATTACATGAAAATTATTTTCATGCCGAATTTCCTATAACTTAGAATGTTGAAGGAAGAGAGGATGTCAGCCAAAAAAGGAGCCTCTATCGAATAAAAATCTCCAATCAGAAAACGTTTCGGGTTTAATTAGATAAAACCATCATCAGTTCTTTAGAGATTATTGGCAATCTCAAGATGCACACCATTGAGATGCAGATAGAGTTGTTATATATAAACATATACAAAATTATATAAAAAATACAAAATTTGCATATCAGTTGTCAGATGCTCATCAGTCAACACGGCCAAGTCTCAAATTTTTATTCGATAGAGGCTCCTTTTTTACTGACATCCTCTCTTCCTTCAACATTCTAATTGCTGAACAGCCACTTCTATTATCAACATCTTTCCTATAACTTTTTGAGTTATTAATTCTTAAAGTTACGATTTTTCCCATAGGAAATGTATAGATTATGTATTCTTTTCATTTGTGTATTCCATGAATGTAAACAAATCCTCAAGCAGGCGCTGAATTGGAATGGAATAATAATAACAACAAAATATCTCAAGACCAAAAAGAGCTAGGAGGTTGAGATTTTATATTACACTTTACTCTTGTACTTTATAGGAAAGAACAGGAATAGTTGCATGGTAACAAAATATAAATATTTTCCCCTGTTTATAAATTGTATATTTTGACGGTGGAAACTAAAAAACAAGAAATCTGGCGATACCTTCGGTAATCAAAAGTCACACCAGATTTTTTTAATATTTTGGAAGCATTCGAGCCCCTGGGAGCAAAGAAATTCGAAAACACCCCCCCCCCCCCCTAAGGACCACTCTAATATATATACGATCTACATCTCCTGCCTGTGCCAGAGAGAAAAGAGTGACGCATTTATTCTTTTTAAATAACTAATTAAGAAATGAAATAATTAGATCTCACAATTATTATTCTATTGTATAATTAATTATATATATTTAATTTTAATTGACAGGATATATAAAATATTTCTTCATTCTCTAATTTTTCTAAATTACTGTATATTAATTAATTAAAAAAAGTATTTTCAATTTAAGGTGCGCGCGTCTCGGGGTGCTAATTTTGGGAGTTCCAGCGGCCACAATTTTGAACCTATTGACCTCAATTTTTTTTTTTTTCAAATTAAAGCTATTTAAAATATCTACACCTTATAGAAGCCCTTTTTTTGATTTTCGAAAAAAATAAAAATTTTTTTAGATTAATCGCATTAAATAAAAGATATTTTTAAAAATCTGGTGTGATGGCGCACAGCACACAACTTTCTCTTACCTTCGGTAATCGAAAGTTGTGTACTGTGCTTGTCACACCAGATTTTTTGTGTCGACATGTATTTAGTTTCCGACAGTAGGGTACAATTGAATTCAAGATGTAAAATTTATAAGTATGACAAAATATTTATATTTTGCTACCATGGCAACCATTTCTCCTATCTTTTCTATAGAGAACAAGAGTAAAGTGGTCTTCAGAAGATTTCAATCACAAAACGAGAATATACATTTTATAGAGAATCTAAAAAATAATTGATTTTTGAATTAAAAAAAAAATCGTTGGAGCAAATTTTGAGAAAATCGAAAAAAACTGAAAAAGTGCATCAGTAAAGTACTAGTACTCTTTGGTCGATTTTGTTCAAAAGCTTCGTGTCACGTCCCATGGGGGTGCCTAACTTAAATATAAAATTTCAACTTCCTAGCTCTTTTCGTTCTTGAGATATTTTGTTTACAGGCACACACACACACACACACACACAGACAGACAGACAGACAGACCATGTCGCGAAAACCACTTTTTTGGATTCAGCGGACCTCAAAACGTGAAGATCCATCAAAATCTCGACATCGAATTTTTGACATGAATCCAATACTTTCTCTCTATATATTTATTACATATATACATAGGTAAGAGAAAGTAAAAAATTCTCTCTATATCTTATAGATAATAAAATTAGTAATCATTGTGTTAAAAATTAATTAATTTTTCACCTTTAATTAATTAGCTGGAATCTTTCAAATGAAATGGAATAAATCCCTCCTATGGGAAAACTAACGCCATCTCTTGCCGCCTTGAGTAACTCTGTACTAAATCGTCTTCTAACAGTTTTTCGAGACGCGCACCTTAATAATCTGGTGTGATAGCATAACACACAACTTTCGATAACCGAAGATAAAAGCACCAATTTTTATTTTCTTTTACCTATATAGCGCTAATATATTATTTTATTTCTTTTTCTAGTATTTTTTTCAAAAGACCCTAAGCAAGTTAAATGACAATTTAAATATAAATTTATTCCCTCAGAACGGATAATGAACAAAATGACCCTTAGATCATGAACCAAGACCTCTTTCTTTTGCATTATTATAATCAAATTAAAGAGAGAGAGATATGGTTATTTTAAAATTACGATCACAGAGGCGTTAAGGGTGAGTGGCGTATCTTCTTGCTACGCTACATGTGTCCCGAAAGCAAGGGAGAGAGAGAGGCACGTCCGTGGTTTTAGACGACATCGGCGGCCAGTCTAGAGAGAGAGAGAGAGAGTGAGTGTTGTCCCTAGAGAACTCCGTCTCTGTCTGTCTGTCTGTCTGTCGTCGTTACGGACCCCCGGGCACACGACGTCGGCGGCGGCGGCGGCGGCAACCACACGTTCGTTCCGGGGGCCGAACCCGGGGCTTTGACATGCCCACCGACCATCCGCCCACACACACACATATATATATATATATAGGTAGAGCCTAATGTAATCGGCTCCAGGGCATAACCTCGTTATCCATCAGCCCCTTGAGGCTATCCCTTCTCTCTATCTCTCTCTCTTTTTAGTTAAATTATCAATGAAAAAAAAAAATTTTTTTTTTTTCTTAAAATATAACACTTTAGAGAGACTCAATAATATTCGAGGCTTTAAAATATTTAAGAGAAAATATTCTCTTATTTTCGGTTATCGAAAGTTGTGTGATATGCTGTCACACCAGATTATTAAATTGAAAATAATTTTCATTCTTTTATAAATTAATATGTAGTATGATAAGGAGAAAAATAAAATAGCTCCCTTTTCCTCTCCTTATATATATATATATATATATATATATTCGATCTACATCTCCTAGATCCTGTGCAAGAAAGTGAGGTTAAGTCATTTATTCTTTTCAATGTCTAATTAAGAATTGAAATAATTAAATCTCACAATTATTATTCTATAATTAATTATATAGGACCTTTATTTAATTTTAATTGGCAGAAATTAAAATATCTCTTCATTCTCTATTTATTCTAAAAATACTGCATATGTTACAGCTGGGAATCGTTGATTAGGACGATAAAAAGAAAAAAACAGCTTCCTTTTCCACTCTCACCACTTCAATTTATTTCAAATATTTCGGCTCTTATACAGGTGCCATCTTCAGTGCATATATGATATGTATCTAGGGATACGGTATCGAAAGAAAAGTATCGATACTTGTACTTGGTATCGTATCGAAAGGAAAGTATCGATACCAAAAAGTATCGGATGAAAAGTATCGATACCACCAAGTATCGAGTATTTTTTAAAGTATGAGTATTTTTCCTCTTTTTTTAACTTTTTTTGGCATCTTAGGCTCCTGACGTCGTTCAAAGGGCCCAATGGAAGATCAATGGGGTATACTGGTGCGCCATTTTCCTCAAAGTAATGAGCACCAGGAGGACGGGGTTTTCTCAACTAAAATACGGATTTCGCCAAAATAAAAGTCTGTCCATTTTCACTGGGCGACAAAAATGAACTTTTTTTCTTTCACAAGAATAAAGATATAGATATGAGATTCTAGAAATATTTTTCATAAATTCAAATATCATTTCAGTTTTTCCCCATCAGCCACAGTTTTAGAGATATATAGAAAAATATTTTAATGGAAAAAGTCCTCTAAACGGCTGATGGAAAAATTCTAACTACATATCTGAATTCACTATAAAAAAATGTACTAAATTCACTAATCAGATTTCTTGTGAAGAAAACCTTGTCGACCAGTATTTTTATTAGTTTATATATTGGCCTTTCTATGTAATATTTGAGCACTTTTAAATTTAGCAAATACAATTTGCAATAATACAAAAAAATTAAATCAGAAATTTAATGTTATTAAATGAAAGAATTTTTATTAAAAAGTATCAAATTTTCCATTATTAATAAATAATTATTAGGAATATGATGGAATAAAGTCTATCCCACAAATATCGACCATCTGTTATATATCAACTTGCTATTTATATCAAGAGAAAAAAAGAATATGCGATATTCTTTGGCAGAATCGCAATTAAAATATTTATATAACGTTTAAAGTCTGTCTATATGGCCTAAGATGCCGAAAAAACTTAAAAAAAAAAAAATGATATTTGAATGAGTACTTTTCATTCGATACCGGCAATCAAGTACTCATATGAGTAAAGTATCGAAAGAAAAGTATCGAGTAAAAAAAGTACTAGTATCGAAACAAAAGTATCGATACTAGTAAGTATCGATACTTTTTTCGTGTCCCTATATGTATCCAAGAAGGACCATATTCTGGCGTAGACCATCCAGACACGAAGACCATGCGCTCAATTTTTCTCAAAAATATTTGACAATTTCTTTCAATCTCTTAATATATTCACTGAAGATGCCATGTATGGGAGCCGAAATATTTGCAATAAATTGAAGTGGTGAGAGAGGAAAAGGAAACTGTTTCTTTCTCCTTATCGTCCTAATTAACGATTCCCAGCTGTAACAGATTTGCTAATATGTAGTATTTTAGAAAAAAATCTGGTGGGACTGGTCGCACAGCACACAACTTTTCCTTACCTTCTGCAATTGAAAGTTGTGTGTCTGTGCTTGTCACACGAGATTTTTTGTGTCAACATATCCTTAGTTTCCGGCAATATATTAGAAATCAAGATATAAAATTTAAATACATACATTATATTTTGTTACTATGACTTCTACTTTTCCCATGAAGTACAAAAGTAAAGTGTGCTTAAAACAATTTTGTATAAGAATATACATTTTAAAGAGCATCTAAAATTTAATTATGATTTTTAAACAAAATCGTTAAAGCCAATTGTGAGAAAAATAAAAAAGATTAAAAAAATACATCAGTAAAGTACTAGTACTCTTTGTTCGATTCGAATGAAATTCCTGCCCATGCTTGGGACATGAATACTCAGTTTAAGTATAAAATTTGAGTATGGAGAGTTCTTTCCTTAGTGAGTTATTTAATTTAATCCATATTTTTTTGATATTTCATTTTAAATTCATTCAAATGATCGTGAAAATGACGTCAAATTCAAGCTAAAGGGAATCGCCTCCTTTTAATGGCAATTTCAAGAAAAGCTATAAAACAGGCATTTAAAAGCAATAAAATCTCTTTCAGAGAAATTTACATAAACATTATGTTTTGATATTTTAACTGGAATCGATCTTCTTGAAATTTAAGATTTTTTTCACAATAAATTAAATTGATTTCAAGTGAAATATCAAAGAATGTGGGTTAATGGGAATTACTCAAAAACGAAAAAAACTCTCGATACTCAAATTTTATACTTAAGCCAAATACCTATGTCTCAAGTATTTCAAGAAATTTCAATCACATTTGCCAAAGGGTACTAGTACTTTACTAATGTATTTTTTCAGTTTTTTTTTTTTTTCAAAATCCGCTCTAACGTTTTTGATTCAAATTCAATGAAGTGAAAATAGTTTAACTACACTTTATGCTGCGATTCAACCCAGGATGGGGGGTTGATCCAGTGGCGGATCCAGAGGAGTTTCTCGGAGGGGGTAATCTGGTGTGACTGGTCGCACAGCACACCATTTTTTTCTTATTATCGGTAATTTAAAGGTGCATTCTGTAGTTGTTTACCAGAATTTATATACAAATCAAATTTTTGAGTATTAATTTTTAAAATTTTATATTAAAAACACAATTTTTTTCCCAAAAAAAATATTTTTCTCAAATCTCAGGGGGGGGGTAATTACCCCCTTTACACCCCCTTGTATCCGCCCTTGGGTTGATCCTGCAGTAACCCCTGGCGATTACTTTGAGGAAGGGGGCATATATCGCACTGATCTTCCGGCGACCCCTTTGATCGACGTTAGGAGCCTAAGATGACTTAAAGACTTTTAAAAAAAAAGAAAAAATACTCATACTTAAAAAAATACTACTTTCGTATCGATACAATCCCAAGTACAAATATCGATACTCTATTTACGATACCATATCTCTATTTATATATATAACTAGGGCTCGGATTTCGCCCTATTTGCCTTTTTTTTATTTTTGGCTTAAAATTTAGGCCAATATGATATGTATACGTTTCATGAAATTCTGAATAAAATAAGAGGCATTTGTTAGTGCCTATAATGCCCATTTTAGGGTTTTAGTGCCTATTTCATCTATAAATGCCTTTATTAGTGCCTATTTTAAGTATTTTAACTTAAAAATAGGCTATTTTAAAGGCTCCCCTAAAAAAAAGGTAAAATTATTTTCACGGGAGGGGAAAAAAAATTTTCCCCAGCTCGAAAAAATTTTTCAAAAAAAAAAGTCAAAATATTAATAATTTTTTATAGGAAATACAAGTTTCGGTCGGACCCTAGAATAAAAAAAGAAGAAAAATACTCAAACTTTCCTTTCGATACGGTACCCAGTTTCGATACTTTTTTTCGATACCTTATCCTTAAGTATGCCAGAACATACTGACTTTAATTGTTCTTCTGCATTTTTCCTATCAAATTACCACAAATAATAAAAAATCAAAAATAGAAATTTAATATATATGAATAATTATAGAATAATAATTGTGAGATTTTATTATTCAATTTTTAACTTTAATTATTTCTATCTATATTAATTTTTATTTTATCAAAGACACATTTTGTCTTTCTGTTTGTAACGCATAGACTCCGAAACTACTGGCCAGATTTTCATGGAGTTTTTTTTTTAACCGATGGAGAGTTTTTCGGGGGTAGTTTTAGGCTATAATTATGTCAAATTAGGGGTAGTTGACCCCCCATTTTTAAGGGGTTCACAAATCTAGAATTCTTCTATTGGAAAACATTATGTCCTCTCTCCTTATGAAAAATTAAAGCTAATTAATTTTAATAATTAAATAATTAAATCTCTCAAATGAAAAATAATAAAAATTGATATATAATAATTTTTTTTTTTTTTTTTGATTGACATTCTTAAGAATTAATACAATAGGTAGATAAAATTCTTCCTCTAAACTTTCACATTGGCAACTTTATTAATACTTACCACAAGAATATGCATCTGGCAGTTCGTTATATAGGCCTACTCTAAAAGATAAATGGACCCTGTTATTCAATGGTGTGTCAAAGACCAAATATCGAGTTTTGAGAAAATCAACATTAAAGTTTTTCTGATTTAAATTGTTTTGATTAGATTATATATCATTTTTTTGTGTCAATTGTGCAAGTAAATACTGTAATTATGGCAGATATTCATAAATTATCTCTAAAAATACGACTAATTTAGAGAATAAACAATAAAATATAAAAAATTATTTTTGCAAAATTCTCCAAGTCCAATATTATATTTGTAAAAATGCTTCAAAGTCTCTTGATAATAAATAAAATAATTTTAGGTTATAATTCCAAAATTAAAACGAAGATATTATTAAAGTTCTTTTATGGTTATATTGTAATATTAATAGCTTAGAAACTTTTTATCAAAATTACATTAATATTTTAAATAGTATTAATGTTTTAAAATTAAATACAAAGTGATAACAAAATTTCCTCTCATCAATTAATTCCTGAATGGAAGTGAACATGGCAACAGTAAATCAAAGTTATAATGAAATTGACTTAATATTATTTATTTCGTTGTCTTTTCGAAATCGCCCTGATCCTCATCTTCATTATCAGGAATAATATCAAAAATTAAATTTTGACATTCTACGAATTCATTTCTCATTTTTCAAAAAAAAAGGATTTTGGTTTATTTAAGGTAAACAATATAAGTAATATAGGTTAAATAAGTTTTTATTGGTTGTTAACATCATAAAAAACAACGTGTTAGGAACATAAATCATTTTTGCAAAATGAAAATCCTGCATTGAAATATTGTAAAAATAATTTTATGCTTTTACATTAAATATAAATTTTTTTAGGACATATTTCATAAAAAATACTATTAATTAAAGCATTTGAAACAATATTCCGTGCTTAACTCAATTTTGAATTTTTTGGTCTTTGACACACCATTGCATAACAGGGTCCATTTAATTTCTCAAATAAATGTATTTTTTTTTGTTCGTGTTGATGAAGAAAGAGAAGAAGAAAAAAAAAGGCGTTGTAAATTATTATTAGTGAGTCTTACGCCCACCCCCTTGGCGGGGGGGGGGTGTCGTCTGTCTAACCCTCATCTCTTTGGTGGCAGCTTGAATCTGTCCACCCCCCCCCCGTGGTCATTAGACTTGACTCATTTATCGCTCGCCCACACTCTCTGTCTCCCAAAAACAGATGATTAATGCAGAGACGTTTAGGAGAAGAGAGGGAGGGACTGGCTACTTACTTACTAATATTAAGGCTCCACATGACAAATAACACCATCTCTCTACTTTTATATATACGTGTGTGTGTGTGTTTGTCCATCAGTTTTTAGAACCATTTAGAGTAATGAGTGTCTAAATAATTCTATTCTTTTCTTTTTATGAAAAAAATAAAGAAAATGTTCGTTTCTGAAACTTTGCTGTTATCCATTTGATTCGAAATATACCATCTTTGTTCCGAGCATATGGGCTTATTTTGGCTTTTTTCCCATCATGCACAGTGGATGTTTTGACAATTTTTAACCAAAACAATCTTATTTTTCATGCATTTTAAAAATGTAAAAGATGAACATTTCAACCTCAATTTGTCCTAGATTTATCCAGACTTTTTGTATACGAGGTTAGCACGCTAACCCTACACCAAGCTCCGAGGGCTGCCTGAGGATTTGTTTACATTCATAGAATACACAACTGCAAAGAATACTTAAATATTTCTCTATACATTTCCTATGGGAGAAATCGTAACTTTAGGAATTAATAACTCAAAAAGTTATAGGAATTTCGGGACCCGAGTATTTTTCCGGGACTCTCCATAACGTCCTTTATAAGACTGCAAAATTTCGTTTCAAAATTCCAACGGGAAGTTGGTCAAACAGAGCGTGACAGACGGACAGACAGAAAGATAGAAAACAGGTAGAAAAAGTTGCACTTTTTGTTCTAGCCAGTTTGGGCACGTTTGCACCTTTTGACTTGGGTAGCTTGCCTGGGCAACTTTGCACTTTTTACCAGGTCAAATGAAACGAACAAACCTAATATAAAATGCGACTCAATTTGTGATAGAGCATGTTTTTCCCCTTCATTGTGCATATTTGGTCATGCATGCATATTTTAACGTTTGATTGTACATCAACACCGGGCTCTATTTATAATATATAAAAGAAATATTTGAAATGTGTGTGTGTGTGTCTCGTTAAAAGGAATCCCAAGAATGAGAGCGTCATCTTGGAGGGTCGTTATTGGTCGTTAGCAAATGTTTCTTTCGTTTTGTGCAAAACTAAAAGCAACCAGGAGGCGTGAGTTGGCTTCTAGATTAGAAACAATAAGTTTGTCACCGGAGAAACCGATATATATCGAAAAAGAAAAAGGAAAGCAAATACAATAATGACTAAATGAGAAGAGAGAGAGAAAATACTTCCAAGTTCTCTCTTAATGGCTATTGGCGCAAGTTTTCCTCTTTTCAAGTTGTTGTTGTTGTTGTTGTCTGTCTCTTCTCTCTCTCTTTCTACCTGTCCTCCAAGCTATCGACATTGTCTTTAGGAAATCCTTTTACTAAAATTATTACTAAAGGAAAACATAATTCATCTTTGTTTCTAACTACGTCTTTGTAGATGTACACAGAAAAGCTCGAACGAAAAAACGGGGCCCTAGGCCAAAAAATCAAGTAATTCAAAAATTTGCCAAGAGATGTCAGAATGGTAGCTAATAATATTTAATGCATTTGGTTGATTTTCATTGATCTTTTAACAATAAATACTTTATAAATGTTATTATATATTATGTATCTTTTATAAAAGCATAAAAATATATAAATATAGGCCAAAAGGGGATCGGCTGTTAGACTAGCCTGCCATCTATTGCAAGAATGCTGAACTAATTTGATAGTTGAATTTTAAATAAATCATCTAAGCTTATTTTAAAAATTTCTTAATTAATATGTGATTAATAATAACAATAAATTCATTTTTAAATTAAAAAAAAAATTAAAGATTATTGGGACAGATTGTTTTTTTGTATTTGCTTGATAACAAAAATATTAATTACGATAATTTTTTAATAAGTCATTAAAAAAATTATAGCTCGACTAGCCGCGCCGCCCGCCTTCGGCGGGCTTCGCGTCTAGCCAGGGGCTGCGCCCCTGGACCCCACCAGCTGGCTCGGCCGCCTGCGGCGGACCCTCGCCTTTCTTAATGAGAAACTGCGTGGTGCCGACAGGGGGCTACGCCCCTGGACCCCCTCAACTGGCTCAGGCCCGCGCGGCGGACCCTCGCCTTTCTTAATTATGAAAAACTGCGTGGCGTCTAGACGGGGGCTACGCCCTGGACCCCCTTCCAGCTGGCTCGGGCCGCCTGCGGCGGACCCTCGCCTTTCTTAATTATGAAAAGAAAATTATTATTACTACGTATCCCAATCGAGTGCCTGCTTGAGGATTTGTTTACATTCATGGAATACACAAATGAAAAGAATACAAAAATAAATATTCCTCTGTACATTTCCTATGGGAGAAATCGTAACTTTAGGAATTAATAACTCAAAAAGTTATAGGAATTTCGGGACCCGAGTATTTTTCCGGGACTCCCCATAACCTCCTCTATAAGACTGCAAAATTTCGTTTCAAAATTCCAACGGGAAGTTGGTCAAACAGAGCGTGACAGGCGGACAGACGGACAGACAGACGGACAGACAGACGGACGGACAGACAGACGGACACTCTGCAATTATTATATATAGATGTTTTTAATATTTTAGCCTATTATTATAATTTGGACTTCGGGCAAATTAATATTGGAAGATTTGATCCAAAGCAAGTTTCTAA
The DNA here is from genome assembly GCA_023213315.1 of Euborellia annulipes. NCBI lineage: Eukaryota > Metazoa > Arthropoda > Insecta > Dermaptera > Anisolabididae > Euborellia > Euborellia annulipes. The sequence continues at coordinate 21,045 of JAKCPI010018399.1, forward strand.
TCAGTGAGGAGTTATTATTGAATTATTACTTGGACGACACTCTCTATCTAATAGATGATATTTGACAAAGGCCAAACTTAATCAAGATAATGCTTGTTTTTTTTTTTTATATGGATACAAGACAGAAAATCTGGATGTATAAACACTTTACAGATCTCCTCTTTCCTCTCTCTCAAAAAAAAATCTGGTGTGACTGGTCGCAGACCACACAATTCTTTTATCATTGTCAAGAGAAAGTTGTGTTCTGTGCTTGTCACACCAGATTTTTTGTGTCACAATATATTTACCTAGTTTCCGCTGATATATTAGAATTTATTGAAGATTGATGAGTGATGCCGAGGAACATACAATTAAAAAACCGCCACGACGCTGTCCTTTCGGTCTTTTCCTTGCCGAAAAGACAGCGTCGTGGCGGTTTTTTAATATTAGAATTTATATAAAAATGGGAAAATATTTATATTTTTTACCATGGCATCTATATTTCCTATGAAGGACAAGAGTAAAGTGTGCTTCAAACAATGTTGAGAGCAAAAAAAGAATATAGATTTTAAAGAGCATCAAAAAAATAATTGATTTTTGAATTTTAATCAAAATCGTTAGAGCGAATTTTGAGAAAATCAAAAAAAAAAAAAAAAAAAAAACTGAAAAAGTACATCAGTAAAGTACTAGTACTTTTTGGCCGATTTTGTTTTAAAGCTTATTTTCATGCCTCAGCGAGTAACCTAACTTAAATATAAAATTTCAATCTTCCAGGTCTTTTCGTTCTTGAGATATTTTGTTCACATACACACAGACCGACAGAACATGTTGCGAAAACCACTTTTTGGATTTAGGGACCTCAAAACATATTTATCCATTAAAATCTCCCCATAGAATTTTTGACATGAATCCAAAACTTTCTCACTATCTATTAATCTACCATTATTACCAGGGGCGCCGGAACGAATTTGAATCAGGGGGGGCAAAAAATTTTTTTTTAGAAAATTAAAATAATTTAATATGTTCAAATAGTATAAAACAAAAACAAATCTACTATAAAACTTTAAAAATTTTAAATAAAATCACAATTTTAATAAAATTAAAATTTTAAAAAATTTGCTAGTGATTTTATCAAAAATTTTTGGAAAAAATTTGGAAAAAAATGAATTTCTTGCTCTTTTAATTTTTTTTAATTTAGAAGAATTTATTTTTCAAGAGTAAAAATATATCATTTTTAAAAATAAATGAAATAAAAGAAGAAATTTTGCCCCCCCTCTGTCCCCCCCTATAGGATGCCAGGGGGGCAATGTACCCTTGCCCCCCCCAGTTCCGGCGCCTATGATTATTACCTTATAGGGATTACAGGAAAATTATTTTCATCCCGAAATTACTATAAATTTTTGAATTAATAATTCCTAAAGTTATGTTTTCTCCCATTAGAAATGTATAGATAAATATTTATGTATTCTTTCCATTTGTGTATTCCATGAATGTAAACAAATCCTCAAGCGCCCTCGGGGTTTTTAATCAAAATCGCCCAAAGAGTCTAGTACTTTATTGATGTATAATACTTCTTTATATAATTAGATATTACTTCATGTACCCGAAAAAAGATATAAGGGTGTGCCGCCGGGGAGTCGAACCACGGATCCACCGATTTGCGCTCAGTGTGCCCTTACCACTAGACCACAGCACGACATTCGGGTATATGAACTCAGTTGGAAAGCAAATTTGTCAGGATTGGACCCAGATTTGGCGCCACAAATTCCTCCGTCAACCTGGTGGAATATTTGAGACGACCTCAATTTTCACTAACTTATAAATAAGGATTGCACCAGGTTGACGGAGGAATTTGTGGCGCCAAATCTGGGTCCAATACTCCTGATGACTAAATTTGCTGTCCAACTGAGTTCATATACCCGAATGCCGTGCTGTGGTCTAGTGGTAAGGGCACACTGAGCGCAAATCGGTGGATCCGTGGTTCGACTCCCGGCGGCACACCCTTATATCTTTTTTTCGGGTACATGAAGTAATATCTAATTGGATATGGAGAAAATATACACCAGCGAGTTGCTTTCCACAATTAAAATAATTTATTCTGCAAATATTTCGGAATGCCTACGCAATCCATCTTCAGTGCATCAACTGGAACATTAAGAGATATACATAGTACAGCTGATAGGCAATTTTTTTTTTTACAACATTACATTAATATACGTACATTATACTTATGTGGAGCGTGTCTTAATGATAAAATTTTTTTTGTGTATGAGAAGCCATTCAAGAATTATGGTGAATTTTTTTAATGTGCAAGTCACTGAGGGAAACTAAAAACAACAAATCATTACATAGTACAAATAGGTGGTAGGTAATATATTGTCACCTCATACTCACAACTATACATGAAGGTATTTTAAACAGTTGGTCAGATTCACTTTTTGCAAAAGACAGTTTATCCCAGTGACAGGTTTGGCGCGAGCAAGTTTTATTACTGGCTTATCTTAGGGCCGGTCTTTTCATGTTTGGGTAGTTAGTGAAGTGTCTGTTAAATTGCTTTTTTTTGTAGTGCAGAAACCCTCTTCATTTTTATTCTTATAGTAAAATATATGACATCCCATCATTTTATTTAAAAAGAAGTAGATATATATGCTATTTTTATTTTGATTCAACTTATTTTATCAATAAAGTGATGAGATGTGATCTATTTTACAATATGCAAAAGGTTAGGTCCACTGGTAACTGAGGCAGCCATTTGCTTTTTATTTGCATAACCCAGCCTTGGAGTATATGTATATGTATATATGTTGAATTTTTTGCCAAGCTCTCTGTTAAATTAGTCGGAGCCAAAAGCTCTGGGTACGATTTAGCAAAGGGGTGATATTAGAAACACAAGGCTGGCGCCAGCTTCGTAACTTCACGCATAAAAATAACAGAGGCATTCTTCATTCTATCCCTTTTTTTTGTTATTATTCATTTTATGTCAGTCAGGATTATATTTCTAGGATATTTGGCAAGGTGTTGAAGATGATTATTTGAATATATTCTAATAGCTGAGTTGAAACCATGTTCGAGGGTTGGCCAACTCCCTCTGGCGCACTCTGGCGAGACGAGCTTCAACTAAAGCATTTCAAATTTTAAATTTTAGTAAAAAAAATAATTTTGTTAAAATTAATTATTTTAACTTATAATATTTATTTGAATTAATTTCAATTTTTATTTTTAATAATTTTTATATTTTATGTCTTTATTAAGTAGAAAACTTCAAAAAACCTTTAATACTGAAGAGAGTTCATTCCCTGGAACAGGGTTTCTGCATTGCACACTACCCATAGGTTAACGTGCTACCCAAAGATGAAAAGACCGGCCCTTAAAATATTTTAAACTAATTTAATCGTCTTTTTTTAGATTTTTATTTTTATAATTTTAAGTTTAATTTTTTTTGTCACATAGATGGCCTCTCATATCACATATTTATTCTATTTTATTTTATTTTATTTTCATTCAGTTAATTTAAAACAATATTAATTTTATATCTACTTCAAATTTTTAAAAAATGTTTTTAACAATTTTTATGCGTGTCCATTATTCCACTAAACTAACTTATATCACATAATATAAATGAAAGGATGTGGTTTCCCATTTCAATAATTATCCATTATTTATTTACAATTTTTATGATTTTGTATATCTTATCATTCAAAGAATGTCACAAAATGTAAATTTAGACCCTCTATATCTGTTTGGTGGTTAACAGTTCGTTCTTTGTCCAAATAAATGTAACATTTCTCAAGGAATTCACGCTTTTGTTTGTTGTTTTCGTACGTCAAGATCTTTACTTTCGGGAAATCAAAAACGTGGCACTCCTTCAGAGCATGTTGACTGAGGGCTGTAGATGTGGCGCCCCTGGCTACCGACCTCCTGTGTTCTTCGATTCTCACTCCCAATGGTCTTTTTGTTTGTCCTATGTATTTTTTAGGACAATTCGAGCACTGAATACTATATATACTACCCCTTTCTGTTTTATTTTAGGGGTGGGGTCTTTATTGCTAAATAGATTATTTAATCCCTTTCTAGGTTTCATGACCATATCGATGTTATATTTGGACAGTATTTTTTTAATGATTTCAGATACTCCATTTATATATGGGAACGAGGCATAAAATTTAGGGATGGTGTTACTTATTTCTTGATCGCTTGAACCCAGCAAAATTTTAACTTCTACTAATATCTAATTATATAAATCTCCGTTTCGCGGCTTACCTACGCGGTATATATAATATATTAAATATTATATATAATTTCTTATTTATAAAATAATTCTTTAGTGTTTTTTTTTTTTTTGTTTTTTTTTTTTTGATTTTCTCAAATTCGCTCTAACAATTTTGATTAAAATTCGAAAATAAATTATTTTTTAGATGCTCTTTGAAATGTATATTCTTATTTTGCCATTGATATCTTCTGAAGAGAAATAAACAAATAGTTAATAAATTTATCAAATTCAAATGTGGGGCCTCGGGGTTTGGTGTAGAGGTTAGCGTGCTAACCTCGTATACCAAAAGTCGCGGTTAGTACAGTATATATAGTTAAGAGAAAGTAAAAACAAAAAAAAAAAAATCTGGTGTGCCTGGCGCACAGCACACAACTTTCTCTTACCTTCGGTAATCGAAAGTTGTGTACTGTGCTTGTCACACCAGATTTTTTGTGTCGACATGTATTTAGTTTCCGGCAGTAGGTTACAATTGAATTCAAGATGTAAAATTTATAAGTATGGCAAAATGTTTATATTTTGATACCATGGCAACCATTTCTCCTATCTTTTCTATGGAGTACAAGAGTAAAGTGGTCTTCAGAAGATTTCAATCACAAAATGAGAATATACATTTTAAAGAGCAACTAAAAAATAGTTGATATATGAATTTAAAAAAAATCGTTGGAGCAAATTTTGAGAAAATCGAAAAAAACTGAAAAAGTGAATCAGTAAAGTACTAGTACTCTTTGGCCGATTTTGATTAAAAGCTTATTTTTCCGGTCCCGGGGGGTGTTTAACTTAAATATAAAATTTCAACCTCCTAGCTCAATTCCTTCATGCTTAAAATTGAACACACACACACACACACACCCACCCACCCACCCACCCACCCACCCACCCACCCACCCACAGACAGACCATGTCGCGAAAACCACTTTTTTGGATTCAGGGGACCTCAAAACGTGAAGATCCATCAAAATCTCGACATCGAATTTTTGACATGAATCCAATACTTTCTCTCTATATATATATTACATATATACATAGGTAAGAGAAAGTAAAAAACAAATAAGATTTTTCAAAAAAAAAATTAATTTTGGAGTTGATTACTCGGGATTTTTTTTATTTACTCTCGGATGTTTTCTTTCTGCACAAAATGACATCGCATTTAGTCTGATCTGATTAGAAGACGATTCAGGACCGAGTTACTCTAGGCGGCAAGAGATGGCGTTAGTTTTTCCCATAGAAATACAAGGGATTTATTCCATTTCATTTGAAAGATTCCAGTTAATTATTTAAAGATAAAAAATTAAATATTTTTTAACACAATGATTGCTAATTTAATTATCTATAAGATATAGAGTGAATTTTTTTAAATATCTTTTCTTTAATGCGATTAATCTAAAAAAAAAATTATTTTTTCGAAAATCAAAAAAAGGGCTTCTATAAGTTGTAGATAATTTGAATAGCTTTAATTTAAAAAAAAAATTTGAGGTCGGTAGCTTCAAAATTGTGGCTGCAATCTCCCAAAATTAACACCCCGAGACGCGCACCTTAAAGAACGTTGGTGCAATTTAACGAAAGGTTTAAAGGACAAATAGCATTTAACGGATCTCTAAATACAATACGTTCTTGCAAAAAAAAAAGGGGATATTTTCTATTAAATCGATAAAGAAATCTCACGAGAGAGAATGAACAGATTGTAAAAGCAAAACGAGGTGTGTCACGAGAGAGAGAGAGAGAGAAAAAAAGAAGGCAGCCAAACTACACACCTGACCTGACTATATATACACGTCGTTGTCGTATAAATTGTCTTTGCGAGTTCCCTAGGGACCCATGACGATAAACAATAAAAAGCAAAGTGAAGTGGAGGAGAAGAACGAACGAGAATGTCCAGAAAATAACAAATGAGCTTTTATTTTATTGCCTCTTTTATCAATCAATAAATACGAGAGAGGAGTCTGATCATTTAATCAATTAATAGCAACTTCCCCCACCCCCACTCCCTCCCCTCTCTCGCTATCTAACAAACATATCTAAAGCTAAGGGCCACCTCAAAAACTTCAATCCATACAGAAATTATTAAAAGTATGCCCAAAAAATCAAGTAATTCAAAAATTTGCCAAGAGATGTCAGAATGGTAGCTAATAATATTTGGTTGATTTTCATTGATCTTTTAACAATAAATACTTTATAAATGTTATTATTAAAGACCGGACAAAAAAAGCATAAAAAAATGGAAAAAAAGTGCTTAAAAAAGCATAAAAAACTTGAATAAAAAAGTTGTTAAATAAGCATATAAGTTGAAATAAAGCATCTAATAAGCAATTTTTACTCATACCAATGGCGTATACAAATTTTTTTTTAAATGAACTAAATTTATTCCGCCCCGCCCTGCGAAAAATTATGTTTTTTCGCGGAACCAAATTTTTTACCCTGCGGAAAAATTTTTTTTTACATTTTTATATTTTTCGCACTGCGGGGTTTTTGAATTTTTTTTTTTTTTTTTTTTTTGGGGGGGGGGCCCCCCTCCCTCCCCTTATATACGTCCCTGGTGTATGCATGTGCAAATGGGAAAAAAGTGTGTTTTTAATAAAAAAAAAAAATTATAAATATTTGTAAAATAAGTTAAAATAAGCACGAAAGGGGAAAAAAAAGCATAAAAACTCAAAAAAAGCATAAAAAATTCAATCTCAATACAGTTAGTTTTTCCTAATTCGTATAGAAATTAAATATCTAATGGTTGCTTATAAAATTGAGCAATAAGCATTTTGCTTAAAATCCTGTCTCTAGTTATTATATATTATGTATCTTTTATAAAAGCATAAAAATATATAATTATAGGCCAAATGGGGATCAGCTGTTAGACTAGCCTGCCATCTATTGCAAGAATGCTGAACTAATTTGACAGTTGATTTTTAAATAAATCATCTAAGCTTATTTTAAAAATTTCTTAATTAATATGTGATTAATAATAACAATAAATTCATTTTTAAATTTAAAAAAAAATTATTGGGACAGATTATTTTTTTGTATTTGCTAACAAAAAAATTAATTACGATAATTTTTTAATAAGTCATTGAAAAAAATTATAGCTCGATGTCCTAATAATCTCTTATGAATTTAATTCATTTAAAAAAAAAACCTCATGGAGACTATTTTTTCCTATTTTATTTTTTTTTTTAGTAGTATTTCAAATGCTTAGTAAAGTATATCATAAGTGTTTTTTTTTTTTTTTTTTTGTTCTCACTCCCTCAGAGAGGTGAATCCCCTTCACGCATTCATATGTAAGCTCAAAGTGTCTCGAAAAATGTAAGCTGTTGGAAATCCTCCGGAGAGAAAAAAACGAGATCATCTACACTCAGTTAGCCTCCCCCCACCCTTCTTTTTCTTCTTCTTCTTGGCAAAACCACCAGCCATCATCCATCAAATACGCATATATATATATAGGTAGCAACAGGGAGACTACAAAATAAATAAACTTCCCCAAAATATCAGAAAAATAAATGAGAAATGCAATTATTGTTTTTTTTTAAATTTTGTTTTGGGCAAAATAGTCCAAAATCTGGTGTGACTGGTCGCACAGGACACAACATTCTCTTAACTAGTAAGTTGCGTTCTGTTCTGTCTTGTCATAACCAAATTTTTTTGTAAGAACATCTCAAAAATAATTGACTTTTGAGTAAATTGAAATAAAAAAAAACTGAAAAAGTGCATTAGTAAAGTACTAGTACTCTTTGGTCGATTTTGTTCAAAAAGCTTTGTGTCACGTGCCAGATGGGTGCCTAACCTAAATATAAAATTTCAATCTCCTAGCTCTTTTCATTCTTGAGATATTTTGTTCATAGACAGACCATGTTGCAAAACTCAGGGAACCTCAAAACATGTATTTCCATGAAAATCTCGACACAGATTTTTCGACATTAATCCTATTTTTGCTTTCTATACATATATAGGCAAGAGAAAGTAAAAAAAATAAAAGATAATTTGCACAAAAAGTTATAATTACATTTTAATTATGGAAGTTTTGTTGTTGTGAAATGAGGTGGTGGTTATTGAAATAAAAAACAGTGTGATCAAGTTGAAAATTTAAAGATATTTTAATATTATCTTGTTACCCATAATTTCCTGCAACCTGTTAATTCCAGAGAGAAAACGATATTCGCCCTTTTGATGCTATTTGAATACCTCGGGTCCTCGTCTATTTCTTTGGCTTACTGTTCGCCCAGGTCACTACACACTGCACTTCAAAAAAACATTTTGTTTTTTTCTTAAAAAGACCTGGGCCTATTTCATAAAGCTGACAGTGACAGGTGACAATTTGTCAATTTGTCGAATACCTGTTTCATAAAAATCCGCTCTTGACTTAATTGTCAAGTAAAAAAAATGACATTTTCGTAAAATTGTCATGACAATTTGTCACTTTTTTGTTTCATAAAATTTCTTGGGTGATAGGTGAATTTTGACAATTTGTCATGAATAATTTGTTTTTGTTTATGAAACGATAATTGTCGGAACAATTTTTTTTTTGTTTGACAATTGTAGAAAAATTCTGACAGGCACTAGACGCTGTGTCGTATCCTATATTTAAAACAAATATTAAAGCAAAACTTAGAGAACTTAAAGAATTCTCGGTTGGGGATTCGAATATATGTTAAAACAACTTGCAGTGGTCCCGAATTTGCCGGTTTCGGATTGGATGGTTTCGGTCCAAAACCGTTCAGTTCAAAGCGATTGGATAATACTTAACAAACAAAAATGAGCAGCCGAAGGAAGTAAAAAGTGAAATTTTTTTATGAAACGTGTTGACTATCGTTGTAATTGAACTGCCTTTCAGCAGTTGACAATAAAATAATTGTCATAGTGTAAGCTTGACAATTTATGTCAATTTTTGACAATTGTCGAATTGTCAACCTTTATGAAATAGGGCCCTGTTCTAATCTATTTGAATGATATTGTAATTTATTAAACATTTAATATGAAATATTCTATACATTTCCAAGTAAATTTATATAATTTTAATCAATAATTACAATTTAAATAAAATAAAGACAAAAATGTCTAAAATTTTAAAATAATTTTTCCATTTCAGTTTTTCTCAGTCAATTTTATTAGAAATTCTTATAAATTAGAAATTTTAAATTAATATCCAACTAAACATATCGAAATTATGTTCTTCTGTCAATAAATTGAAAATCGTCATATTTGTCTTTATTTTATTTAAATTGTATTAAAATGATTTGTATTTGTGTTAAATTTACTTAGAAATTTATAAACTTATTTCATATCAAATGTTTCTTAAATTAGAGTATCATTAAGGTAGATTAGAGCACGTCTTCCTAAGTAGAAACAAAATATTGCGTTTTCTTTCACGCGCAGTGGTTTGTTGTTGTAATTACACATATCACCAATCAATAAGAAAACGATTTAAATACTCAGACAATTTTGTTTGCCCTGAAGGTGACTGCGACTAACGCTCGAAACGTCGGCTGAAAAATATTTTTCCCTAGTCTCCCTTTCAGTTGTCGAATTTTTCAGGTGCTAAAACAATTTTCAATCCTTTTTAGGGTAAAATTTTAAGACAATTATATATTGGACCAATGGTGTTGGAGATATCGAATTCTCCATTTATTGATTTTCCTTCTTTTTTTTTTTTTGTTGTCTTGAATGAAGAAGAATGAATTCCTATTAGTTTAGGAAGCCCAAAAAGGGAAGGAAATGGGTGACCTTTCCTTTGTAAGGAGGAGGGGAGGTAAAGCTTTCTTTCTCTAAATAGATTAATCGGCCCCCGGATATCGAGTGTTTATAATTTAGAGAGAAGATTCTTTTCTTTCTTAAGCCATTCTTTACGGCCCTGTTACCGGTTCTAGCTTCCACCGGCCCATTGGTCACGTTAAAAGAATCCATTTAGAAGTTTTGAGAGAGAGAAAAAAAAAAGTCTGAGTGTTGTCACGCTAGGACTGGGACAAACAAAAAACTAACTAACCAACTTAAAGTAACAAACAAATAAATGGATAAGAGAGAGAAAAAAATCAGAGAGAAGGGATAAAATAAACAAACACTCTACGATTGAGAAAAGGGCTAAGTGATTGCACCCGGGATACAGTCACTGTGGCGATAAATAAGAGAGAATCCGATCTTGTAGGGTCATTTGATATATAATTGCTATTTCAGCATCTCGCACCGTTCACCTATCCTATTATCCAAAATCCCGTTGGAATTTTGAAATGAAAAAGGACCTTCTCGGGATTACAGGAAAATTATTTTCATCTCGAAATTCCCATAACTTTGTGAGTTATTAATTCTTAAAGTTACGATTTCTCCCATAGGAAATGTATAGAGAAATATTTATGTATTCTTTTCATTTGTGTATTCCATGAATGTAAGCAAATCCTCAAGCAGGCACTGAATTGGAATGGAATATTAATAATTTTTTATTTTTTATTTTTTTATTTATTCTTGTGCCCTCGGGGCTTGGTGTAGAGGTTAGCGTGCCTAACCTCCTATACCATATGTCGCGGGTTCGAACCCCAGGCAGTCCGATGATTTTATTTAAGCCATTTGGATACCAGATGGCTTAAATAGAAATGCCTGAACCCCAAATAAATATAATTATTTATACATCGGTTGTCGTCAAAAGTCTTAAATGGCCTAAGTTGCCGAAAAGACTGTGTGAATGTGTGTGTGAATGAGAAAAAAGTGTGTTTTTTTTATAGTAAAAAAAAAAAAAAAATGCGAGGGTCCACCGGCGGGAGGCGCGGATAGTTTTTTTTTTTTTTTTTTTTTTTATAATAAAAACATTCACACTTTTTTCTCATTCACACTCACATTCACACACACATTCATACAGTCTTTTCGGCAACTCAGG
>JAKCPI010018400.1:0-66876 GCA_023213315.1 Euborellia annulipes
AATAAAAAGTAAAAAATTCAATACACTTTTATAATCTATGCTTATCTGTGTAACTCTTGCCCTATATTATTATTATATATATTATTATATAGAGCAGTTTTTCCTAACCAGGATTCCTATAAAAGTTGTAAAATAAGCATAAAATTTGAAAAAAGCATCTCATAAGCAACTCTCCTACTCATACTAATGGCGGATACAAAGGGGGAGGTAATAATTTTAATATAAACCCCCCCCTGCGAGAGTCCACCCCAGTTAGGGGATTCAAGGGGCCCAGGGAGGCCCGAGCCAGAGTAGGGGGGTTCAGGCGGGCCCGAGCCAGAGTAGGGAAGGCGCGATTTGCGCAGTGTCAAAGGATTTGCTTTACATGAACGTTTTGCTCAATAATGATTTGAATTATGTTTAAAAATTTTATAAATATTTGTAAAAAAAGTTCAAATAAGCACGAAGGGGGAAAACTCAAAAAAAGCATATTAAATGCAATCTCAATATCCTTAGTTTTTCGTAATTCGTGTAGAAATTAAATATCTAATGGTTGCTTATAAAATTCAGCAATAAGCATTTTACTTAAAATCCAGTCTCTATTTATTATAATAAAAATATTTTTACATGGGCTCTGCGCGTATTAGATCTTGTTCATAGTCCATAAGAATAAAAAGGATGGTAAAAAAAAAAAAAAAAAAAAATATATTTCAAATTTCTAAAATGCACAAAAAATTTTATATTAGAAATTTTGTCAAAACGTGTCTGGAATATAAGTCGAGTCCGGTAACGATATTGCAAAAAAACCAAATGAATTTGCATCAGTGTGGATTCACAATTAAAGTTCAATCATTCATAGGCTACTGATTGTTTTTTTAAAAGTTCTTGCATTTTTTATGATATGAAGTTAGAAGTTTTTAATAGAAATTCCATTCTTTTTAAAAAATAATAATAAAATTATTAAAGGTGTGTATAATTGGAAATTTATTTAATTATTTTTTTTTTTTTTTTTATTTTGGGCCAACCCACATCCCAACATTGTACAAAATTCATTAATACAAAATAAACAGAATACAAAAATATCAAATAACACTAATATAACTAAACACATTACAAAAATTGGTAGCCAATTCAAATGAAATAATTTTTCTCGCTTGGGACGGGAAGCGAACCCTAGGCCTAGAGAAGCTATTGTCTTCTCTCTGGGCCACGAGTCACGGGCTAAAATATTTTATTTATATATATATACTGTATATATATTTTTTTTTGACATTTGAAATTTTTATCATAGCATATTCGTTAATGATCATTTTCATATAAATTATTCCCCCGATCTTGTTTCTCTTTTGTTCTGGAAAAAAATGAACTCATTTATAAATCAAATGTTGATATTTTTGCTCTAGATTAAAACAAAAAATATATGTAAATATTTTATAGTCAACTACCAACAAAATTTGAATTTATAGATGGATACTATATCTATAGATTTTTGCAAAGTATTAATTGAGATAATTTATGCATATTCAATTAACGCAACGCAAGAGTTGAACTGAAATGAAAATTCAATTAACGTTATATACGGATATCGATAGGAGGGTGAGAGGGAGGGGAGGGAAGCCGAGAGCAGAGGAAAAAAATCATCAATTTGGGAACCATTAATAAAAATTTCATTCTGCATTCTAATCAAATATATTTTATGCATGAGTTGAAAAAAATTTATAATAATAAATTTTAAAAATTCTGTTTAGATACACAGATATTAATAATTTGTTCAAATTTCAAGTTTAATTTTAAGCGCTATTGATTCGAATTTGACAAAGGTAGAGAGAATTTTTTTTTTTTTGGAAAGTTTTTCAGAAAAAAAAGCTTTTTTAAAAAAATGCTTTTATTTAAATTGAACTAAAAAGAGAGAAATAATTTAATTGTTCTTGTTAAAATTGTTGAATATTTATGACTTAAAATAAAAGCGTGGGGCGCACATTGATAGCTTAAGGAATTGTATATTCTTAGAGCCTCGAAATCACTTTGAAGCGCCCCACGCTTTTATTTTTAAGTCATAAATATTCAACAATTTTTACAAGAACAATTAAATTATTTCTCTTTTTAGTTCAATTTAAATAAAAGCATTTTTTTAAAAAAGCTTTTTTATTATATTTTTATTTTAAACTTTTTAGTCTTTTTTATTATAGGGTATTAGAAAAAAGAAGGCAGGATGCGTGAAATAAAGTACCACATTAGTTTGGTCTATTTTAGTAAAACCCGACTGACAATTTGCGTCATCAAAAATGATTCTTAAATATCAAATTTCACACCTCTAGCCCATCGGGAAGTCTTTTGAAATTAGATAAATACGCGTGAGGTTTCAAATAAAGTACCACATTATTTTGGTCTATTTTGGTAAAACCCAACTCACTATTTGCGTCATCAAAAATGACCCTTAAATATCAATTTTCACACCTCTAGCTCATCGGGAAGTGTCCTTAACAAAGACTTAAAGTTGGTGATTTTGAAAGAGTAAGTTAAATAAAAAGTATTTAATAAAAAAAATCCTTTTATTTAAATAGAAAAATTAAAAAGAGAGAATTAATTGCATTTTTGTTGTTAAAGTTGTTGAATATTTAAGTCGTAAAATAAAAGCGTGGGGCGCTAATTAAAGCTTAATTCTTAGACCCTCGGAACCTCCTCCAAGCGCCCCACGCTTTTATTTTAACTCGTAAATATTCAACAAAAAATTATTTCTTTTTAATTAGAGATATTAAATAAAAAGGCAATTGACCCATAAGTATAAAGCTTTAGATCTCTACCTCATCGGGAAGTCTTTTAAAAATTGACTAATTCGCGTAGGGCTTCAAATAAAGTACCACATTAGTTTAGTCCATTTTTATCTAATTATGTGTTGCCATATGAAATCACCCAGAATACGAATTTTCAGACCTTGAGCTCATCGGGAAGTGTTTTAAAAATTGACTAAAAATTGATGTCTTTGAAAAAGCAAGTTAAATAACGAAGTATAATTTTACATAAATGGGTAATTTAAATTGTTTTCAACGGTAATTAATAGTTTTCTAAAAAGAAGACTTATTTCTCTATTAATGTGCGCGTCTCGAAAAGCCGTTAGAACACGATTGACTACCGAGTTACTCGAGGCGGCAAGAGATGGCGTTAGTTTTTCCCATAGGAAAACAAGGGATTTATTCCATTTCATTTGAAAGATTCCAGATAATTAATTAAGGGTAGAAAATTAATTATTTTTTAACACAATGATTACTAATTTAATTATCTATAAGATATAGAGCGGATTTTTTAAAAATATCTTTTAATTAATGCGATTAATCTAAAAAAAAAATTTATTTTTTCGAAAATCAAAAAAAGGGCTCTATAAGTTGTAGATATTTTAAATAGCTTTAATTAAAAAAAAAAATTTGAGGTCGATAGCTTCAAAATTGTGGCCGCTGGAAACTCCCAAAATTAGCACCCCGAGACGCGCACCTTAAGAAAAAATTCTTAGGGATTGTATATTATCCGTTGCAAAATTTATATCCAACTGGTCGGTGTTGTTTTTGGAGGTCAAAGGGCCCAAACCCCGAGGGCTGATTAGCAGTCAAGGCAGACCTTGGCAGGTGTCTGGGCATATCTAATTCGGCGCCAGGTGGCGTTAATGTTGCTCCAGGGTCGCCAACTTGACCTCGAGAAAAATTCCAATATTAACTTTCGACTAATATCGGTTATAATACGACCACCGCAAGGGATTAATAATATACAGGGTAGGAGGAAGGTATAAAAGGTCGTCATGACTTGCCTATATACCATATAATAATAATAATATTCTATACATATATGTTATATATTTAATCAGAAATTCCCTATAAGAGAGAATAAGCTATAAAATATTTTATATAGGCCTACGAATATTTTTTTTTTTTTATTGAATTTCAGAAACATTTACAAGCCCAAAGCATTGACAGGTAAAGTCTCGTCATGCTAAAAAAACTTCAATTTGTCTGTCTATTTCTTCAAATCTGCTACTCAAGACTAGATCTTGAGAATGCACTCTTTCTTTGTTAGTTTAACCTTCACCCCACCTTTGGGTCAAAAACGACCCAGAGCCCACATTTTTTTAAAAATAGAAGAATCTAAACCCTAAATCCAAAAATCCCATTTTCTCAGAATTCGTTCTTTTCATTTAAACTCTTAATTCAATTTAATTATTAATTATTAAAATAATTTTTTTTTTTATATATATATATATAAAAACGCTCACACTTTTTTCCCATTCACACTCACACACACATACACACAGGCTTTTCGGCAACTTAGGCCATATATAAGACTTTATACGATAACCGTTATTTGTATAATATATATATTTGGGTCCAGGCATTCTTATTTAAGCCATCTGGTATCCAAATGGCTTAAATAAAATCATCGGATTGCCTGGGATCCGAACCCTCGACCCTTGGTATACAAGGCAGGCGCGCTACCAACTATGCCAAGCCCGAGGGCTATTTCATTTAATTTACTTTATAACTTTGAGCCTCTTGGTGCACCACAAGATATGCTCCTAGAAATAAAAATAGGGGGTAAATAGTCATATTATGGAACAACTTTTCCAGGGTGAAATTCGAAAAAAAAAAATTTCGCTCCACCCTACTGTACATGAATTATTATTATCATTAATAATAAAAAGGTCTATTTCCCTCGGGTCTTGGTGTAGTGGCTAGCGTGGTGACCTTCTATTCCAAGGGTCGCGGGTTTGGATCCCAGGCAGTCCGATGATTTTAATACATTTGGATACCAAATGGCTTAAATAAATATGTCTGGACCCCCAATAATATATATTATAATACAAATACGGTATTGTTTAGTTTTATATGGCCTGAGTTGCCGAAAAATCTGTGTGTATGTGTGTGTGTGTGTGGGAAAAAAGTCTTAATTTGTGCTTTTTAAAAGTGATATATAGACAGAAGATTAATAAAATATTTTCGGTCCTTCCCTAATCAATTTTTATTTCATTTACGTTTTATTTATACTAGAGAGAATACTTCGCTAATATAGAATTTTTCACAACTAACGTCATAGTAAAATTTCAAACCTTTGAAAGAAATCAACAAGTCGCTTATAATTTGTGAAAATTTATACGTAAATTAGTAAAATTTATTTCGGTAGTGAAAATAAATATAGCGAAAAATTTTATATGGCAAATAAATATTTTTGTCAGTGTCCTTTTTATTATCAATAATAATAATAATAATAATTTATCTAGATGACCTCATGTTCATAACAGATAATATATATAGTATTATTATTATTATTATTTTTTTTTTAATAATTTATTTATTCAAATAAATATATTCAGGGTGATGTTGCTATTTGTCTGTTATCTAATGAATATTCACTGATCATAAAGTGGTGGTTGGCTATTGTTTAAATTTTGGATAGAGTTACAAAGGGCGATGTTAATGATGTAACTCGTAGATAACACTTATAGTTTTGATCTCTCTATCTATAAGGTAGTAGTAATATTATCATACTGTTTTATTTTATTTATTTATATATAAGAAATAATTATCTATATATTTTTTAATAATTCATTTTTCATACTTTCAAATAAAGGAAATTTATGTACGTTGATAAATTGTATAGTAATTATATAGTACTATATATATCTCTATATATATATCAGTAGTCAGTAGCGTAACGTTTTTTAGCTGGGCCCCCCCCGCAAACCTTTATTTCGGGCCCCATTATTAGACCATACAAAAAATATTTTTAAAATACTGTATATCCCTGAACCCTGAGGGCCCGGGCCCTTCAAAGAGAAATTTTCATTAAATTTTTTACCGTTTTTCTCGGAGCCCTCTCAAAGAGTTTTCATTAAATTTTTTACCGATTTTATCGGGGCCCTCTCAAAGAGAAATTTTCATTATTTTTTTTTTTATCTAAATTTTTCCGTTTTTATCGGAGCTACAGATTTTTAGCCCGGCCCGGCCCGGCCCGTGGGCCCCCAAGGTCCGGAGCCCCCCCCGCATCGCGGGGTCTGCGGGGGGCGTACGTTACGCCACTGTCAGTAGTAGGAATAAAAAATAATAAGAGGCTTAATATAAAATTACGCCCAGCCCCCTGGTAAGAGGGAAATCCCCGAAGGCGGGCTTTGCCAATGGGGTTTTTATATTAGTGGTAAGTACTTTTACACATGGACCTTTGATTGGAAGGTGCAAATATGTATGAATGAAAATGGTAATATACATTTTAAAGATCATGTAAAAAATAATTGATTTTTGAATTTTAATCAAAATCGTTGGAGCGAATTTTGAAAAAATTGAAAAAAACTGAAAAAGTACATCAGTAAAGTACTGGTACTTTTTAGCCGATTTTTTTTCAAAAGCTTATTTTGAGTGTCCGGATGGGCACCTAACTTAAATATAAAATTTCAATTCAGTAGCTCAATTCCTTCATGCTTAAAATCGTTACTCACACACAGAGTGAAAGACGGAACCCACTTTTTTGGACTCAGGGGTCCTCAAAACATGTATTTCCATCAAAATCTAGACATCGAGTTTTCGACATGATCGCAATACTTTCACTTTCTCTCCCTATATTTCATATATATGGTAAGAGAAATAAAAAAAAAAAAAAAAAAAAAAAAAAAATTGTTATCATATCTATTAATTTGAAGATAAATCTGGCCTGGATATTTCTTTTCTGTGGGCCCATTTAAAAAATTTTTTATGATTTTATTTTTAATTTAAACTAAAGATATATTAGTTTCTTCTATCTTTCCTATGAAGTATAAGAGTAAAGTGGTCTTGAGAAGATTTCAATAGCAAAATGAGAATATACATTTTAAAGAACATATAAAAAATAATTTATTTTTGAATTTTAATCAAAATTGTAGGAGCGAATTTTAAAAAAATCGAGAAAAAAAACTGAAAAAGTTTATCAGTAAAGTACTAGTATTCTTTGACCAATTTTGTTCAAAGGTTTCGTGTCACGTCCCAGGGGGGTTGAAATTTTATTTTTAAGTTAGGTACCGGTAACTCAAATATAAAATTTCATTCTCCTAAGTATTCTAATTCTTGAGATATTTTGTTCACAGACACACACATAGACAGACCATGACGCGGGACCTTAAAACGTGTATATCCATCAAAATCTTGACATCGAATTTTTGACATGAATCTAATACTTTCTCTCTATATATTAACATATAAGCTTATAGGTAAGAGAAAGGAAAATAATCTTTTTAAATAAAATTAGTTAATTTAATTTTAGAGGGGTAAGTTCAGCCAAAATGAAAAACCTTTAATATGATCATTAAACTGATCAATTTGATAAAATCATTTCATTACAAATACATTGATATCCTACAAAAAAGTTTAATATTATTATTCTCTGTACACTCGCTCGGTCATTAGATTAGTTTATAAAAATAAGAGGAAGTAATAAATAAATAAACATATACATACGAATTTTTGTTCATAAAAGAAAGAAGATCGGACAATTACCTGAAACAAAGAGAAAATATATCATTAAAAAAAAATCTAAATATTAATAATAGTGAAGCAAAAAAATATTATTACTAGGTCTTAATAGGCTATTTATTTATTTTGTTTTTTTGTATGTATTGTCAAAAAAATACAATAGATAGAAAAGACTTCATTCATCCATTCTTTTCGTTTATTTTGATTGATTGAAGGGGAAAAAATGAATAATTGTCAAATGAAATAATCATAAAAGGGGTCTTTTGTTGAATGAGAAAAGGTAACAACAGAACAACAACAACAACATTGTGTTCGTCTTGATTTGACAAATGAACCAATGCGAAAGGAGATTTCGAAAAACTAAATACCAACTAATGAAAAATATATTATCCGGTAAAAAAAGAAATTTTTTTTTTTACTCTCTAATATCGCCTTTCTAGATACCTAGAAAGGCGTATGTGGCGTAGTATAAAAGAGGGGTTTTGTTTAACTGAAGACCTCATAAAGTCTAAGAATTTCGTATCTAACAAGATAAATTAGAAACCAAAGAAATGGTGTAAAAGAATTTGCAAAAATCTGGTGTGACTGGTCGCACAGCACACAACTTTCTCTTACCTTCGGTAATCGTGTGTTCTGTGATTGTCACACCAGATTTTTTGTGTCGAGTATATTTAGTTTCCGCGGATACGTAAATTAGAATTCAGGATGATTTTTTTTTTTTTAATATTCACACTTTTTTCTCATTCACACTCGCATGTACCCACACATTCACACAGTATTTTCGGCAATTTAGGCCATTTAAGACTGACGATAACCGTTATGAATATATATTATTTGGGGTCCAGGCATTCTTATTTAAGCCATTTGGTATCCAAATGCCTTAAATAAAATCATCGAACTGCCTGGGGTCCGAACCCGTGACGTTCGGGATGCGAGGTTAGCACTCCAACCCCTACACCAAGCCCCGAGGGCTGGATGAAAATTTATAAACATGGGAAATTATATTTTGTTACTATGGCAACCATGGTACTATGAAATGGAAGAGTAAAGGGTGCTTCAAAAGATTTCAAGGGCAAAATGAGAATATAGATTTTAAAGAGCATCTAAAAAATAATCGATTTTTGAATTTTAATCAATATCTTTGGAGCGAATTTTGAGAAAATCGAAAAAAAACTGAAAAACTACATCAGTAAAGTACTAGTACTCTTTGGTTGATTTTGTTCAAAAGCTTCGTTTCATGTGCCAAAGAGGTAGTTAACTTAAATATAAAATTTCAACTTCCTAGCTCTTTTCGTTCTTGAGATATTTTGTTCACAGACAGACAGGCCATGCCGAAAAAAACTCTTTTCCAATACTTTCTCTCTATATATTAACAAATATATAGGGTTAAGAGGAAGTAAAAATACAAAATCTAATTTTTATTTAAGAAAATTTTAAATTTTTTGATTTTCTTACATTTGATTGAAAATTAATGTTCCTAAGATATTAAATAAAAGAATATATTAGGAACGAATGAGAGAGAAATCAATTCACAAAGTGCTTGAACTTGAATGAAACTTTTATTTTGTATCTAGAATAACAATGATATATCAATCAATATATTATAGGAGAAAATCGACACTGTATGTTGATTTTCCTCTATTGATATATCTTTGCCAATCCTAGATCGCAAATATGTTTATATTCATCAGTATAAGCTTGATGTTGATTTTCTCTACTTTGAATAATATTAATTAAATCATTTCTCTTTAAATAAATAAATTTTTTAGATTGCCGTAGTGCGCAGAAACTGCAAAAGTTATCTACTAAAATTAAATTTTTTTTTCTTTTTTTTTTTTGAGATAATGCGGTATCGGTATATTATTTTTTTGCCAACTTTGTTTAGTAAAAGTATAAATTCTCAATTCTCTCTTTCTTACTAAATAGTTAAAAGAATTTCAAATAAAAATAGTTTAATTGAGAACAACATAGATTCATAACGCCTATCTTGCATAGACATCAGTGGTTTACTCAAAGGGAAACCCAAGACAGGTTCCCCTATCTCTCTCCAAAAGCAAATAGTATTTAATTAAAAACTTGAGAAAAAATCTGGCGTGACTGGCGCACAGCACACAACTTTCTCTTACCTTCGGTAATCGAAAGTTGTGTAGGCTACTGTGCTTGTCTCACCAGATTTTTTGTGTTGACATGTATTTAGTTTCCGACAGTACGGTACATTCGATTTTCAAGATGTAAAATTTATAAGTATGGCAAAATATTTATATTTTGTTACCATAGCAACCATAGGAGAAATTCCTATCTTTTCTATGGAGTACAAGAGTAAAGTGGTCTTCAGAAGATTTCAATCACAAAATGAGAATATACATTTTATTGAGAATCTAAAAAAATAATTGATTTTTGAATTTAAAAAAAAATCGTTGGAGCAAATTTAGAGAAAATCGAAAAAAACTGAAAAAGTGCATCAGTAAAGTACTAGTACTCTTTGGTCGATTTTGTTCAAAAGCTTCGTGTCACGTCCCATGGGGGTGCCTAACTTAAATATAAAATTTCAACCTCCTAGCTCTTTTCGTTCTTGAGATATTTTGTTCACAGACACACACACACACAGACAGACAGACACACAGACACACAGACAGACAGACCATGTCGCGAAAACCACTTTTTTGGATTCAGGGGACCTCAAAACGTGAAGATCCATCAAAATCTCGACATCGAATTTTTGACATGAAACCAATACTTTCTCTCTCTATATATATTAACATATATATAGAGGTAAGAGAAAGTAAAAAAAATTATAATAAAAAAATTTTTACTTTTTTTTTTAATTCTTTATTTGCTGTGACAAAAATAACTCAGCCATCAAGATTTTTTTCTTACAATATTGTATAAATCTTGTGGTACATATTAATAAATACATAGTTAAAAGTTTTACTTAAGAAGTAAGAAAAAATGAACTCTATTTAGGCTGGATACACACTGATTGAGCAAAAACGTTCTTCGACAAAACGTTTTGTCCCCCCTTCTGAAATTTTTCAAATCTATATATATACAGGGTCTCCATAGTTAAACTTGAAATTTGCTCAATGACAAAACATTTTGTTCAATGCTAACGCACACTGATTAAGCAAAAACCCTTTATAGCAAAACATGTTGGTCAATTATGTAGAATCATGCTTCATTGTGTTTATGGGTTTTGCTTAGTCGATGTGCGTTGAACCGTGTTAAAAGCATTTAAGCACGAATATTTTGTCATTGAGCATTTTTTTTTGATGTGCGTTTAGCCTTAGCAAACAAAAAAAAAAAAAAAAAAAAAAAATATTTTCCATCTCATCCTAAAATAAAAATCCTACAGATTGACGATATTAAAAATGGGGTTATCGAAATGAATCTCAATCTTCGGCCTAATGTAAATAAATAAATGTCTGCCCTGATAAATGGGAAGAAATATTAAAACATGATGAAAACAAGAAAAAATAGGCATTTGCATATAAATTCGGCCTTTGCTTATATATTGAGTTGAAAAATATTGAAATCAAAAAACTTTTCAATTTAAAATTTGTTTGTTAAAGAATATATATTTTTTTTTTTTTAGGCTATATAAAATTTGTAAATTCCTATTTAATATAATAATATGATATTGCAAAAAAAAAAAAAAAAAAAAAAAAAAAAAAAAAATGATAAAAAACAAGTTGACGGAATTTTTATGTTAGAAAAAAAACGAAGAAAGAAGAAGATAGGAAAAAGAAGAAATGGAAATTTATGAGTGAAATAAACCCGAAAAGATCGTTTGGTGACGAGGTGAGGAGGAGGAGGAGGGGGGGGGGGATTTTGTCATATGTAACCAAATAAGTTGAGAAAGAAATCAAATTCAAAAAGTGACATTTTAATATGATCATCTATTGAGTGCTCGTCGCGTCGTCGTCGACGGCGTCGTTGGTGGTCGGATGCTTGGATGCTGTGGAGATGAAGGGGACCCCTTGAAATAAAACCACCTGTCAAAGCAAATAAAACCAACCTCACCCCCCCCCCCCACTTCCTCCTCTGCCATCCAAAAAGAAAAAGGAAGGAAAAAACTTTTTAATTGCAGTGTAAAAGTGTCGTCGTTAAATCGCTCTGACTTTACAAACAATCATTTGACAAACATTTCAATTCTTTTAACCCTTTTTTTTTTTTTTTTTCTTTTTAAATTATGAAATAATTAATTAGTAATTAATCATTTTTGTTAATTTAAATACAAAATTATTCGGTCTTCACAAAATCAACTTTTTGGGCAGTAGGCATTATAATTTAAAATATGTAGGCCTATCTTCTTTTCTCGCCTGATTATTCCCGGGATGCGGGGTCGGCGGATCATGGGTTTTTTTTACGACAGGGAAGGAATAGAACAGGCCGGCCCCTCGCACGTTCTGACTCCTGTTGAAAAGAGGAAGGAAGAGACTGACATTCAAAGAATAGAAGGTCTGCCAGTCCCAGCTCGGGTAGCTCGTGGTCGCCATCCACGTACCCACAAATGTGGGCCCCTGAGCAATAAAATATGAAGGGGCTTCATTGAAGGCCTATAATATATAAAAAATAAATTATGTATAATATACAAAAAAATATTGTATATATATTTTTACTTTCTCTTACCTATGTATATATGTAATATATATATATAGAGAGAAAGTATTGGATTCATGTCAAAAATTCGATGTCGAGATTTTGATGGATATTCACGTTTTGAGGTCCCCTGAATCCAAAAAAGTGGTTTTCGCGACATGGTCTGTCTGTGTGTGTGTGTGTGTGTGTGTGTCTGTGTGTGTTCAATTTTAAGCATGAAGGAATTGAGTTAGGAGATTGAAATTTTATATTTAAGTTAGGCACCCTCCTAGGGGGTGAAAATAAGCTTTTAATAAAAATCGGCCAAAGAGTACTAGTACTTTACTGATGTACTTTTTCAGTTTTTTCGATTTTCTCAAAATTTGCTCCAACGATTTTTTTTAAAATTCAAAAATCAATTATTTTTTAGATTCTCTATAAAATGTATATTCTCATTTTGTGATTGAAATCTTCTGAAGACCACTTTACTCTTGTATTTCATAGGGAAGATAGGAGAAATGGTTGCCATGGTAACAAAATATAAATATTTTCCCATACTTATAAATTTTACATCTTTTTTTTTTTTTTTTTTTTTTTTTTTTTTAAACATTCACACTTTTTTCTCATTCACACTCACACTCACACACACATTCACACTGTCTTTTCGGCAGCTCAGGCCATATAAGACATTTACGATAACCGTTATTTATGCATTTATATATATTAGGGTCCAGGCATTTTTATTTAAGCCATCTGGTATCCAGATGGCTTAAATAAAATCATCGGACTGCCTGGGGTCCGAACCCGCGACGTTTGGTATATGAGGTTAGCACGCTAACCTCTACACCACGCCCCGTGGGCTAAATTTTACATCTGAATTCAAATGTTCCGTACTGTCGGGAACTAAATATATGTCGACACAAAAAATACCTTCGGTAATCGAAAGTTGTGTTCTGTGCTTGTCACACCAGATTTTTTTAATTTTGTTTGTCTTTTTCGGCATCTGAGATCATTCAGTCCCTGTCCTATTTAGAATATTTCAATTTATTAGTAAGTGTATGTAGATGTATTATATATTTTCTAGTTAATTATTCAGAAAACATCCAGTAGAGGTTTTAATTATAATTGAGAAAGATAAAAAATTTAGAGAACCTTTATAAAGCCTCAAGTAAAGGGGGATGTGAGCCTCATTTTAAATTAATTGGATAACAATCAATTGGAATAAATAGGGACGGGGGGTCTAAATGGCCTCACATGTCAGATGTCGAAAAAGAAACTCTTTTTAAAACATTTTATTAATAATTAAAATAGCTGATAATAAATAAAAGAAAGAATTTTAATCAAAATTGTTAGAGCAGTTTTTAAGAGAGTTCCAAAAAATAAAAAAAAATAAAATAAAAATACTAATTTTTTTTTTAACGCGCATTTTTTTCCCACACACACACTTACACACAGTCTTTTCGGCAATATAAGACTTTACGATACTCGTATTTTCTTAATATATATATATATATATTGGGGGTCCAGACATATTTATTTAAGCCAAATGGCTTAGAAGTACTGGAATAAAAATTCTTATTGAACGATTGTTGTCTAATCCCACTAGGATGATTATCTTTAATATCAAATTTGATCAAATGTTTTTTTAATTATCAATAATTTTCTCGGATACAATTTTTTGGAACAACTTCATAAATCCAAATATTATTTAAAATAAAATGGTGGGATTTACATAGATTGAATACCTAGTAAATACTAAACTTTAATTAGAAGCACTTAAATAATTAAATAAATAAGTTAAAAAAAAGTTTCACCCAACAACGGTAACTAAGTTACATTCTAGTTGCCCTATACCTCACTGGAAGGGAGTGAGAAAGAAGGCCAGTTTAACACTTGAAGGCAATTATTCAAATGCGTGCAAGCATTAACTGGCGCTTATCTTGTTATTGCAAGCCAGCAAGGAGTTGGCAGGCAAACGAAACACGAACAAAATTAAAAAAAAAAAAAAAAAAAAACTTAAGATACAAATGACAAAGTGAAAACTAATAAAATTAATAAATTATTTGGATGGAAAATTTTGATAAAAGTTGTAAATAAATATCATGATTAGTATTACCCTCTGAGGGTAGATTTTTAATTTCAGTTTTGGTTTATTAAAAATAAAAAAATAATGCATAATCAAATAATATATATCATTTTAATAAAATTCAATTAAAATTTGAATAGAGAGATAAATTCATATGATTTTATTATTATATCAGAGTGAGAGAGAAAGTTTGAATGTTGCAGTAACGAAAGGTTTGGCAACTTGTCAGTCGTCCAATTAGAGACAGAGAGAGAGAAAGAGAAGAGGAGGAGGAGCCCAAGTCAAAGTCATGCTTCGAATTTATTTAGCTTTAATATATATAAATAAATAAATAAATAACAAGGGAACAAATTACAACACACGAATAATAATTATAATAATAATAGAAGCGTAGCAAATTAATATTAGAATAGCTAAAGATAAAATGGAAAGAGAATTTGTAAAAAAAATAAATTGTATAAATATTAGGAACCAGTGGCGGATTCAGAGGTGTTTCTCGGGGGAAGGGGGGTAATCTGGTGTGACTGCTCGCACAGCACACATTTTTTTCTTAATTTCGGTAATTTAAAGGCGCATTCGTACAGAATATTTGCCAGAATATAAATACAAATCAAATTTTTAAGTATTAATTTTTAAAATTTTACATTAAAAATACAAGTTCAGGGCCTTAGCCTGTTGTACGAAAATATTTTGGATTTCATCAAAATATAATTAGTTTATTTGTATAAAAAAAGAGAAAAAATTAATAATAATAATAATAATTAATTTGGAATCGAAATGCTATTTTAAAATCATAAGCCTTTATATTTCTAAAAAAATGAAATATTAACTCATTGACTGCAAAGTGCTTAAGGCAATGCCATCGAAGAATGCATTCAGTTTGTCGCATATTGAAATTTTTGTTTCATACACGATTTCAGTTTTCCCTAAAAATACCTCCATCTGTATTTGATTGACGATTGATTGTAAGTATAGAGGGAAAATGAAGGAGAAGAAAAACGATTGTCTTTGCTGTTAATTTATAATAATTATACAAGTATCGATCATAGGTCCTGAGGAAGGGCGCGACTGGCGTCCGAAACGTCGACGATCAAATAAATCTAATAAAAATTGATCTAATTTTTTGTCTGATTTGATTTTTTCCTGGCTGCTATTCGCAATCCTTATTAAAAATACATTTTTTCGAAAAAAAGTTTTTTTTTTTCAAATCTCAGGGGGGTAATTACCCCCCCCTTGTATCCGCCCTTGTTAGCAACCGACAGAATATTCGGTTTCGGTTATGGCTAAGGATTAATAAATTAAAAAAATTAATAAATAAAAAAATTAATCCCCTCAGAATTTATTTATCCGACAAATACATCCTTCATAAAAATAAGTATTTTAATAAAAGCATATGAACACTTGTTATGAATATGTTATAATTCTCAATGTATTCCTATTAAATTTTTTTTTTTAACTCAATCATATGATGTAGTTGCCTGTAAACTGACAATAATTCTCGATTTTTTTTTTTTTTATCTATATAGATTTTAGTCATTTTCAAACGTTCCTCTACGTATTTATTTATGAAGTTTGATTTGATTTGATTTATCCTTGAAAAAAAAAAATAAATAAAATTCCAATAATCGAGATTGAAAAGTAAAAAAAAAAAAAATCAGAGAAAATATAAAGCGAAAATAAAAAAAAAAATGATATTTTTTCTTATTAAATTTCATGAAATTGTATAAAGAAAATGAAGAAAGATAGATAGCAAAATATATACTTTAGGGAATTTTAGATTAGATTCATTAGTGAAAAGAAGGGGAGGGGAGGGGAGTGCGCCTTCTTTTTATTTTTATTGAGAAACAAAATCAAAACGAGAGAAGAAAACATAATAGAAGAAAAAAATTTTAAAACATTTATTTTGGAAAATAACAAATACATATAGTATTATAATGTAGTAGTAGTTTATAAAAATTACCTAATACTACAATATTAATAAATTGATCTATATACAAATAAAAAAGATTTATATACTAGGCTATGTAATGAAAGAATGTGTGTATGTACTAATTTTGGAATAATTTAATAATAATATTTTGTACCATCTATGTTAGAAAATAAAATTCAAAAAAATTAATATAACATCATGCTTTTTATGTAAACAATTGCTTTGATGATTGTGACTAAATTCATGGGAATGAGGCGTGAAAATTTGTATCTAACTTCATATGAATGACTGTAGATGGCGTTGACGTTGACGAATAGAAAATGCATCTAACGATTGTAACGGTTAGTTCACTTGAGTCGTAACAAGGGCATAGTACTTGAAAACGACTGCAAAAATTTAAAGTTTTAAATCTCTCTCTGACTTGAAGTTTTACTTCACTAATTGATTTTTGCAAGAACCTTAAAACAATTTCCGTAACTAAATTACTGTAATACAAAATAGGAGTAAAAAGTTTTAATTTTATTTTTTTACAAGTGGTAAAGAACGCCGATAGCGGGCTGTGCAAAATTTTAAAGTTTTAAATTTTCCCTCTGACTTAAAGTTTTAAATTTCCCTCACTGACTCAGCTCCCTGTCTCTGGCCAGTCAACGAGAGAGTGTGGTAAACAGGAACATCACGTAAATAAATAATCTTTTAATGCATATGAAGAGGCAAAGCTACTTTTAAGGCAACAAGTCCGACAGCTATGCATTTTGGCTGCCTAAGCTCAGGGCTTAGAGAGCAGTCAGTCACTGTGGCATCGAGTGTACAGTGAGGGACAATATTAAGTCCCACCCAAGCGTTTTCTACTTGTGATTATTTGATTGTTTTTATAAGAGAAAATAAAATCTTTATTGGAAATTTTCTAGGATTGATCCATGAAAGATTCCATTAAAAAAATGTAAAATATTTTTTTAAAAACAATGAAAAAATCACAAGTAGAAAACGTATAGGTGGGACTTAATATTGTCCCTCACTGTACAGTACAATAAATTAAGCATTTTTTCTAAAAATCATATCATCGCTTTATCTTTGGATACCAAATGGTATAAATAAATATGCATGGACCCTAATACACCTGGTACATATATTAATTAACATAGTATCGTTTAAAAGCGTAAATGGCCTAAAATCCCGAAAAGACTTAAAAAAAAAACATCGCTTTAAAATTATTAAAACCAAAAGATGTAAATACCATCCAATCCAATCATAAATGACCTTTTTATTAAATATAGGCCTCTTTAACTCTTGGCATATTGATTTCTAAAATTCTCCAGTATATTTTTCAATTTTCTATAAATACCCGTAGATAGGTATATCGCGATTCGTTGAGATCATTGAGGCAAATAATGAATGTTCATGACAGGTGAAGCCAAAAAAGAGAGGAAAGCCTTTTGCTATAGGCTCATAGAGAAAGAGAAGAGAGTGACAGTTTTTTTTATTTTTTTATTCTATACTTTTCTACTGGGGTTCCGGGTTCGATTCTCGTCCCAAGCGAGAAAAATTTATTTAAATTAAATTAGCTATCAATTATTTGAAATAAATAGGGATGGTTTTTTTCAGGCCATTGACAAGAGGTCATTTCGCCCACTTTCTTTTATAAACAAGATTATATAAAATACAAAATAAAAAAATACATTAATACAAATAATACACAGATGTAAAAACAATACAAATAAGCTTAACACATTCAAAATAAATAATCTGAGAAAATAGGGATGAGTTCTATGCCGAAAAAGACCTCTAAACAAATAAAAAAAAAAGAATTCTATCCTTTTTCCTCTCGTTTTAGATAGGGGTGCTGAGTGCCACCACAAAAATTCTGGGGAGCCCTGTTTCCATATGTACGCATATTATATTTCTTTATCTTCAAACAAAAACTGACGCTTTCAAAAGAATATTATATTTGCTTGAAGTTGTGGCTGTGATGTGATTATAAAGGGAGGGATGGTGATATCAACCAAATTGGAATGCTCGAGGTTCAATAAAACTCAAATTTTTGGTTTTTGAAAGAAAGGGAGAGGTCGGGATTTTGAATGGAGTACGAAACTTCACACTCGAGGGGGCTGGGCTCTCTCCGTGTCAAACCCAGGAATTGAAAACATTTGGGTAGAGAGGACGAATGCATTAGTCGTAAGAACAGTTTTAATTATAGAATATTAAAATATACAAAATAATTTTAAATCAGAATATCTCCTTTTCATAGTAAACCGTGGAATAAAATGAATAGCAAGTTGCAGGCCCATATTAGGCAAAATAACAAAATGCATAAAAACAGGCAGCACAAAATTATGCACTTCGATGCAACAGGCGAGCAGTTTCTTCAAATAGAAATTCTAAGTGTGTAAAAAAAACACAGGCAAAAACTCTGGTGTGAATGGTCGCACCAGATTTTTTGTAACGACATATATTTAGTTTCCGCCTCTATATTAACATATATATAGAGGTAAGAGAAAGTAAAAACGACAAAATGAGGAGTCCAATTTAAAATGTCCAATCAGGTCAACGATCAAACTCTTTATCTCGGTTCAATAAAATTCTCAGAATAAGACGGTGTGAATTTATTTGGTCATCTTCAAATTATATGCATATTACCAAGCCCAATGTAATTGAAGCAGGATTTGTCAATAATAAAATTTATTTGTTTCAAACAAAATTATATTGTTTCCCTGCCTAAAATCAGAGATGAATATTATAGAAAACGAATTGTGGCTGTTATACAATTGGATTAACGATATAAAAAGAGGGCTAAAAATATTGGCTGCATCCTCTTTTTATATCGTTAATCTAATATAGAAAACCCCAAGTAAAAATGATTAAAAATGATTGAGGGATCCACATGCCCGCAGCAGGTCTGCATAGTGAACCTTGAGGGACACACAAAGATATACACGTCCACACCAGGGACACACAGGGATATACCCACCCACACCAGGGACACACAGGTATACACACACCCGCACTAGGGACACACATTTTTCTTCTGGTCGCTTTCGATCTACTGTGTGTGTGTCCCTGGTGTGGGCGTGTGTATCCCTGTGTGTCGCTAAAGGTTCATTATGCAGACCTGCTGCGGGCATGTGGATCCCTCGATCATTATTTCCCTGAGATAATAATAAGTTATCCTCGGGATACAAAGAAATGAAGGACTGCCTGTCCCAGCTCGGGTAGCTCGTGGTCGCCAACCACGTACCCACAAGATTTTATATGTGGGTCCCTGAGCAAGAATAATATATTATTACTAAGTTTATATTTACACTATTAATTTAAAATGATAGATTTTTCTATGATATCCGTATTTTATTAAGTTCTAATTTTAATATATAATTCACAATGATTGTAGAGTGCTTATATATAAGTATTGTAGATTGAGAAAAGCATATAACACAAATTTTTTTTTACTCCATAAAAATCTCCAAGTTAATTTAGATATAGAAGTTAGGGTGTCTCGTTTTTTTTTTTTTTTTTTTTTTTTTTTTTTCAAGTATATAAAATTTATGATTAGCATTTTTATTATTAACCTGCTTTGTTTTTTATAGATCATGAATAATAATAAGATTAATGATCACAGCATGAGTTCAGAGTAATCGGCAAATGGAGTCAAAAAGTGATGGGTTGAGAAGGGATGAGTAATCAAACACCCCCCCCCCCCCCCACACACACACATACAAGCCAACACGGAGACTTCAATCCTTTTATGAGGAATCCTATAAACCTGGTCTATTGGCTTTTCTTTTATCATCAACATAAGAGGTGAGAAACCGCATTGCGGGGGAGGATATGGAATGAAAAAGAGCCTCTACATACGCTCCTAATATAGATACCTTACCTCTATCATATATTAGATAAAATCTCGATCTAGAATTTTTGCACGATCTCAATATTGTCTGCCTCTTATTTATTTATAAGCGATAATATAAAAAAATATATATATATATATATATGTATATTTTAATAAAAATTTCAATTTTGTTGAAAATAATATTTATTATTTTTAATATTCTTATTTTCAAAGGTAGAGAGAGATATAGCTTAAGGTGCGCGTCTCGGGGTGCTAATTTTGGGAGATTCCAGCGACCACAATTTTGAAGCTATCGACCTCAAATTTTTTTTTAATTAAAGCTATTTAAAATATATACAGCCTTTTTTTTTTGATTTTCGAAAAAAAAAAAAATTTTTTAGATTAATTGCATTAAATAAAATATATTTTAAAAAATTAGCTCTATATCTTATAGATAATTAAATTAGTAATCATTGTGTTAAAATATAATTAAGTTTTTACCCTTAATTAATTAGCTGAAATCTTTCAAATTAAATGAAATAAATCCCTTGTATCCTTATGGGAAAAACTAACGCCATCTCTTGCCGCCTCGAGTAACTTGATAGTCAATCGTCTTCTAACGGCTTTTCGAGACGCGCACACACCTTATTGATCTATGAGTTTCCTAACATGAGAAAAAACTGAGATACTCGGTTTCTTCAAGTACTTTACATAAAGTACTTCCTTTAAGTGTTGATTTAAAAAAAAAATTCCAATACTTCTGGATAGGTTCTACTTGAAAAATTACTTTAAATACTTCCAGTAGAATTGAAAGTCATTTTTGGAAAATAATGTTAGTGTATTTCCAGTACTTAAAAAGTAAATGCGACAGCTCTGACCCTGAGCAATGAAATTTAGCTACCAATTTATTTAGATAACACGATTATTGTAGTCTCATGTAGAATATATACTAGCTAGCATAGGCGTAGCCAGAAATTTTCGATGGGGGGGTTCAGGATGATTTCTCCCCCCCCCGACTAATAGGGCAGTATAGGGCGTCTAATGAAATAAATAACTAGCCAATCCGCTCTCCTGGACCCCCTTCGGATTGGCTCGGGCCCGCCCTTTCTTAATTAAGTGCCCCAATTTTTCATTCATCTCGTTTCAGGCAATAAAAAATACAACCTTCACATCCTAAGGAATTTTTTATATGTATCCCTAAAATAGCGGAGTTTCTGCATGTTTTGTTTCTCTAGATCCGAGTTCTATCTCAGATCTCTTTGAAAAAAAAAATAAAAAATTTAATTATATAATAATTTTTATTATTTTTCATTTGAGGGATTTAATCAATTTTAGCAGGCTTTAATTTTTTATAAAGCAAGACAAAAATCAATTCTTTTCAATGGGAAAATTCAGAATTTTCTTGAATTTTTTGCGTTTCCTTTAATAAAATTATTTTATTTATTTATTTTTTTTTAAACTAGAGAAAATTATTATATTTTTTTACTTTCTCTTATCCTATATATGAAATATATATAGAGAGAAAGTATTGTTTGTATTAAAGAGCTTAAATGGCTTGGGTCCAATGGGAGGGGTTTGAACCCCCAAATCCCCCCCGTGGCTACGCCTATGCTAGCTAGGTATGTTAATTGAAAATATAATTTTTATTTTATATTAAAAAATCATTTTAATAGTTATTTTGTGAAAAATTGTGTGGATCTACCTCTCAAAGACACGCATTAATGTGCCTGTCATTTGGGTTGCCTAGCTCAATGGCGTTAAGAAGTTTTATTACTATGACAATATAATTATATGCACGGGCTGGTATATGATACATTGACTAACTTTGAGCATAAATATAACCCTCTAAATGATCAATAAAGAATATAAATGGCTGTGCTGATGATTGAATAAGGAGCTCAATGAGGAAGACAGCCAGCAGAAATAAAAACTTTTATATTATTTCATCGACGTTTCGGGAGCGCGTAGCTCCCATCTTCAGGACCTATGACCATCAAATATTTATTAATAGAGTATTAGAAAAATTACATTTAGGCCTATGTTATATACAAAATGTATTTTATAATGCTTCGTAAGCATTTTATAACCACATTTTGTATATAACAAAATTGTAATTTTTCTAATACTCTATTAATAAATATTTGATGGCCATAGATCCTGAAGATGGGAGCGACGCGCTCCCGAAACGTCGATGAAATAATATAAAAGTTTTTATTTCTGCTGGCTGCCTTTCTCATTAAGCTCCTTAATCAATCCTCTAAATGACCGAAAAAGGAGTAAAAAAATGGCTCGAAATATTTGCTAATCCTGTCTTCTGCTCTACTCTATTTTGTTTGGAGTTAAAGAGGATGCAGCCAATGTGTCTCTATTTCAAATTAATAATAAACAATCTTACAACAGAAAAAAGATCAGGTGTAGCCAAAAATATAAAGCCTCCGATTTATACAATCCAACGAGACGTTTCGGGATAATTTTATTGTCCCATCTTCAGTCCTTTAAGGTTGTTAAAGTCCCGGAATTGGTAATATTGTTATAAAGCAGGTATATTTATGTATCATAAGGGGCGAGTTGTCACATCTTACTCATTGAGTGAGAATGATGTATTGTTGGATTGTAAAAATTGGAGGCTTTTTATTTTGACTGTACCTGCTCTTTCTCCTGTGGTATAAGCAAACAGCCACTGACTTATTTGATTTGTTGAAACGTTTCGGCAAGGATCTAGCCTCTTTTTTTCAGCCTTCAAAGAGTATATTGTTTAAATAATTATACAAAAATAGAATTGTCATAGTTAATAATACAAAACATATGAAATATGGACGAGGAGTATGTATGTAATAAATATTATTTTATATGACTAAAAAATTGTCTTTATAAAATAATCAGGAAATTGAGGGTTACTGATGCACAGCAAGATTTGTGAATGGTTTTATTTAAAAATGGCTGATATGAATAATTTAGACAACAACTTTTAATAGATGGTACAATTATAATTTAAATTTATGTCAAAAGACACATTTTTATTCTAAAAGCGGATAAACATAATTTAATTTTTATTTTTTGATAAATTAACCATATAATTTAATAAATTTGTCAGTTAATGGGTTAATATTGGCAGTCTCGATGGCATTAAACTTAATTATCAAACAGCCCTCGTTAAAAAAAAAAAAAAGAAATCTCCAGTCTAAAAAAAACTCATTCATAAATATTATCACACATTAGCCATTCTTTCTAATCTCATTTTCATAATTCAATTTTTTCAGTTTTTTTTTTATCATCCTCTTTAAAAAAATTTTTCAAAAAAAAAAAATATTCAATTTAGGAGGAAATTAATTTTTATTAAATAATGTAAATTACACATAGAATTTCTTAAATTTCAGAGAGGCTTTCGTCAGGTTAATTTGATTTGAAGATAAGGGCTGATAGAGAGGAAGGTAAGAGAGGGATGGGAGAAGGGGGGGGGGGGGGCGTCTTTTGTGCCTGCTTTGTTGCTCTTCAAAGGAGGCGCAGACGACATCTTATTTGGAACTCAAACAAATCATTAGGCAAAATAAAATTAGACTGTTATGCACTAACTACATATTTTATATGTGAATTTTATATAATTTATTTTCACTAAAATTCGATAAAAAAAAAAATCGAATAATTTATATACTGAATTAAACATTAAAGGCTCTAATTTAGCCATTCTCCATTAATTTAAATTGTTTTTGATTGTAGAATTAGTAATATGAGTTTGAGGTGAATTGTAATTGAAATAAGAACCGTGGCAGGCTTTTGAGGCTTTTGATCCCCGATGCGGAGATCAAATTTTGCACAGCATCCGAAGGGAGCATTATTCAAAGGAATTACCTGCCTATAATGAATATAGAATGGGAAGAGGAGAGAATAATAATAATAATAATATAATGAGGGGCTCTTTAGCAATGTGAATATAATTACTAATGAACTTGAAGCTTTCTTTCTTTGTCTTTTTAATTCCCAATTTTATTTATGAATAATCGTTTTGCAGTATCATTGAAAATTCACAGTAATAGGGAGAATTGAATTGAATAACAAAAAATAGGAAAAACTTTCCAAATATATATTCAGAGGCGTAACTACATTGATTGGCGCCCCAGCAGGTTCAAGAATGTCGCCCCCCCCCCAAAAAAAAAAAATAAATATATTTAAAAAAGACCCCTTAAAAATATATACAGAAAATTAAAATAACAAATAATATAGCCACCTCTGCAATAGGTAAAAAAAAAAAAACTTAACATTTTTATAAATTCACTTTCGAGGAATACGTTAAACATAAAATCAAAAGTTTTTGCCGAAACCTTTTAAAGATATTTTAACAAGAAAGTCAAAAAATTCTCCAAAATGACAGTCGCCAATATTTAAAAATATGGAAGTCTCTCGAGAGCGAGACCAGTCTGGCAACGTCGCATAAAATAATACTCATTTCTCGCTGTCAGTTATATTTTTTTTCCATTTTACGATATTTTTTCTCGCAAATTGTCCATTGTGTTTAAACTGATTTGCATTAATCATTGTAATATATTAAATAAAATAAAATTGATGGATTTTAAGATTTAAAATAAGCAGCTGATAAATGCAATGTTGCCAGATCTATATTACTTGAAAAACTGTTCAAGTCAAAAGTCATTAATTATTATTTTTGGTAATTAAATTATTAACTTAATTATTATTATTTATTTTTTTTATTATTATTTTTGAAATTCCTATCGGGATCCCCGTTTATTTACCCGAGGTGCTTACGTGTACGGAGACACACACCTCAAACCCAACCGGCCTCTGGCCATCTACCGGCACCCCGTGAAGTTACATCATTTCCTGTCTCTAACTCCTCCTCCTGCTTTCGTCTCTAGCTAGTGAACTAATCCTTATTTCTGGTTCCAACCGGCTCCTTATATCCAACCTTTTCTATGCTAGGGAGGATGTCCTAGTTTGAGGAGGGACTCCCTCAGCACCGGCGTGTAGCCTACTCCTTTCGAAGAATGCATCACTGAGAGGAACCTTCTTTACGTCCCTTCCACAGGACGGGATGTCACAGCAACTCCCTCTCCTCGTAGAGTTGCCTGCGGGCTATTGTGGAAAGATCCTATATTCCAATCCAGGGCTTGCTTGAGGATTTGTTTACATTAAATAAATATTTTTATTTAATGAAAAATCCCGCATGCCAAGGATTTGAACAGGGATCTTCTTTGCAGAAGCTGACACCCTAGCTCACTACACCAGCGAGCCCTCCTTATTAACTTAATACAATTATAAACTAAGATAGGTCACAACTAAATTATAATAAGAAATTTTGGCATTCAAATTTTTAATTTTATTTAAAAAAAAATTTAGATTCTATTATGATTTATGGGGTACTATCCGAACAACCTTAATAACTATTTAGTTCTTAACTTACTTCAAGAGGAGGAAATCTCATTTAGTTAACTTTTTTGTGTTTAGAGATACAATAAATTCACTACTACACCCTTGAAAATTCATTAAAGAAATAAGCGAAATTTATTTATTGAAATAATTTTCGGATATGAAGCAGAAAGTTCAAGTATGTGTCAACTCGACATCCCTCTATAATTATATTTAAGTGGGTAGTAACTTTTGAATATGAAGTTATAGAGTGGTCGCCATCTTGAATTTCAATAAAGGTTATGTTATTGGATGAAATTAACCTCAAAAGATAATTTTCCCTTCACAATGGCCAATCAAAAAAAACCCTATATTAAAAAGTAAAAAAGAAGAAATGTTTTATTAATATTTTTTGTTTCCAATTTAACGTCGAATGCAAATTATATCTGATTCTTCATTATTTTGATTAAAAAAAAAAAGAACAATCGAATCAATAAAATGAAATGTTTTAATAAAGAAAAATATTTAAATTTTTTTGGAGCTGACGTATTCTTTTTTGCTCTTATAAGAGACGATGAATTGAATTTACAATAATAATTTAAATTGTTAAAAATATTTTTTGAGATGAGTTTGTATATGGATGGAATTTAATATTGGTTTGTGTTGTTGCTATCTTCGGGTAAATATTAAAAGTCAATGGTTCGCAACCAAATGATTCTGACAACAGAAAATTAAAGGAAAATAAATTATTTTATAGCCGGGAGCCTGGCAACAGAGAAGAGCAACACTCATCACAATTGTTGCAGTTAAGCAATGCTAAGCGCGTCAAAAACTCGAATTTGGTGACCCCAAGCATTCAGCGTGTGGAACGTCCCCCGGTATCCATTGCATAATGTATTATAAACACTTCTATTATAAAGTCATACCCCTAAATGGCCTTAGTAGCCGAAAAGAGTTAAAAAAAATAATTAAATAAATTAAATAAAATTTTCATATTTTTTTATTGAGTTTTTTAATTAAATCTCAATTACTTTCCTTAACCAATTGAGATCTAAAGAGAGTAATAATTTTCTCTTCATTTATAATCTCAAATCACTCTTTACTTATGTCATTTGGCATTTTTCCGAGGGCCCGGGACATCTCAAAAACAAATTTTCATTAAATATTTTTTTTAAACTAAATTTTTCCGTTTTTACCTGAGACCCGATGCCCCCGGGTCTCTCAAAGATAAAAGTTTTCTTAAAAAAATGCTTATATAGTCTATTAATATATTTTATTTTTTTATTTCTTTTATTTATGCGACGCACTTTTTCAAAATATAGATAATGGCCATATACCCCTGTTCTTCTAAAATTCAATATAATTGTTAAGTTAAAAAAAATTTATTAATATTAAAAAGAAAAAAACTCCATTTTTTATGGGAAATGATATGTTGATATAATAATAATAGTAAAAATAATAAAAGAATTTACATGAAAACGAGTCACTCACTCTTCTTCATTTGATGGGGGATTTCGGAGTTTTTTTTTTCTTTTTTTTTTCATTTTTATTCATATTATTATGATTATTGTTATTTCGATGTTACATATAAAACTACTACGGGATTTGTAAATACGTTTGCCGTGTACATCAGTGAGTACCAACATTTGAATTGATGGCAGTGAAATGGAATTTGCTCTCTCTGTCTCTTGTGGATAGGGCTAATAAAAAAAAATATTTTATTTCATTTCAGATATGCGGTAAAATATTTTAAATAAAAATCTGGTGTGACTCCACAGCACACAACTTTCTCTTACCCTTCGGTAAGAGAAAGTTGTCACTGTGCTGGTCACACCAGATTTTTGTGTCGAGATATATTTAGTTTCCCATAGCACCTTAGTTTCAAACTTGCATTTTAAATGTTGATTGCTTGAAATAAACTATGGTTATTTTTCAAAATTTTAATCTCATATTTGGACATTTTATACACAATATAGATTCGTAAATAAATACAAAATTTCATAAGAATTGGAAAAAAAATTTTAAATGCGTAAAAAAATCCAAAGGGGACCCCCTTTTGAATCGAAATTAACATACAAATCCTTATAGGAAATTAACATTGGCCAAATGTGAAGATAAGGTAGAAAAATTTAAAACGCGTAGAAAGAGAGAAGATAGTTTTGTGAGAGAGAGAGATATGTTTTCTCCGAAAAAAAATGGGCGTTTAAATAATAATTGATTTTTAATCTAATAAAAAGAAAAAGATTTAAATTCGGTTACCATGGCAACCATTTATTTCTCCTATCTTTCCTATGAAGCACAAGAGTAAAGTGTGCTTCAAACAATTTTGAGGGCAAAACGAGAATATACATTTGAAAGAGCATCTAAAAAATAATTGATTTTTGAATTTTAATCAAAATCGTTAGAGCGAATTTTGAGAAAATCGAAAAAAACTGAAAAAGTACATCAGTAAAGTACTAGTACTTTTTGGCCGATTTTGATTAAAAGCTTATTTTGTCGGTCCCGGGGGTGTTTAACTTAAATATAAAATTTCAGCCTCCTAGCTCAATTCCTTCATGCTTAAAATTGAACACACACAGACAGACAGACAGACAGACCATGTCGCGAAAACCACTTTTTTGGATTCAGGGGACCTCAAAACGTGAAGATCCATCAAAATCTCGACATCGAATTTTTGACATGAAACCAATACTTTCTCTCTATATATATATTACATACTAGACGCAAAGCCCCGCCTTCGGCGGGGCTACCCTAGAGGGGCTGCGCCCCTGGACCCCCTTGCTCGCCTTCATTGAAAATTGTGGATTTCTAACATATACATATATACATACCGGTACATACAAACATTTTTCCCAATTCATTTTTATAATATATAGATTATTTTAACGGTTAATTATTCATGAATTTAAGATTTTTTGTGAATAATATCCTTTCCGGGACTCTCCCGGTACACAGACAAAATATTTACGCCGATATTTTAGAATTCAAAATGTAAATAAATAAAAAAAATCGTAAACATGGGTAAATATTTATATTTTGTTACCATGGCAACCCTTTCTCCTAATTTTTATTTTTTCTTATTTTAACGGTTAATTACCCATTAACTTATTGTTATTTGTGAAACAAAACCTGTCCGGGATTTTCACAAACATACACAGAAAATTTCATCATAATTGGTTCAGTCGTTTAGGAGGAGTTCAGTCACATACACACGTACAGAAGAATTATATATATAAAGATATACATAGGTAAGAGAAAGTAAAAAATATTGGTTATAAGAGCCAGTGATGTGTATTTGATGTCAAGTAAAAAATGTTTTCTTTAAATTGAAACGAAAAAGAGTAATTAAATGTAATATATAAATCCAAGTTTATAAAATTTTAAATTTTACATTTTGAATTTTAATATAGTCCCGGAAACTAAATATTTATAGTATATATCGAAACACAAATTCTGGTGTGACAAGATTAAAACACAACTTTCTATTAGGCTATCGAAGGTATGAGAAAGTAGTGTGGTATGCGACCAGTTACACCAGATTTTTAAAAAATACGTTGTAACATGAGATGGGCTTTAAAAAGGATTAGCGTTCCGATCTGTAAATTCAGATCCGTGATCCGAAAATCGGATCTCAACTTGATTTTTAGACGTTTGGATGAATCAAAACGATATACATATTTATAAAAAAAAGTCAAAAATTTTAAATGAATCCTTTGAAAGGGATCGCAAAAATCCAAGATTCCTAATCCTTGGAAGAGGATGATTCGATCCTAGATCTAGAGAGCAAAAATGATTTGGATTCAGATCCAAGATCCTCCCAAAAAAAAACTATTTCGATCCAGATCCGAAAATCTTGGATCGGATCAAATTTTTGGATTTAAATCCAAATCGCGATCCCGCCCATCTATTGTGTTGTAACTGATTAATAAAGTCTTTTCAGCCATATTGATTTTAACGTTGCTCAAATTATTTAAATATGATATACCATGGTATATAGAGGTCCAGGCACGTTTATTTATTCCATGTTGTATCCAAATAGTATAAATAAATATAAACCAGTGTTCCTTGGTTTTAAGATTATTTAACTATTGATATATGCAGCTGGTTAAAGAAATGTAAATAAATTATTGATAGATTGTTGTCAATTAGAAAAAGTTGTAATAATGTATCGCGGAGGTTGCTGGATAAAAAAATCTTAGGGTTATTAGAAGAAATAAGGGATCTTATTATATAGAGAATGCTAACGCCTAAATGGTATGCAACTGTGGCGACTTATTCTTCTTACCCATAAACAAATTTTTCAAGTTGTAAATATCAACCTATATTAGAAATTCTTTTCAAGTTTGGGGACTTTAAGGACAGTACTTTAAGTTCTCTTTGTATGTGCATAACTCACTCACGTGTAAAAGTTCATTGAAAATGAAATGAGGTATCAAACATTTTTTTTTACAAGCTCGTGTTATGTCCGATATTTTTTTTTTTTTTTTTTTTTCAATATATGTCCAAACAATGATTAACATACATGTATATCTAATAATTTATATATTAGTA
Source organism: Euborellia annulipes (assembly GCA_023213315.1). Lineage (NCBI taxonomy): Eukaryota > Metazoa > Arthropoda > Insecta > Dermaptera > Anisolabididae > Euborellia > Euborellia annulipes. The sequence goes on from JAKCPI010018400.1 coordinate 29,787, forward strand.
TATACCTTCATAAAAAATTAACAAAACGCGATAAATTATATACTGTATATACAATAATGAAAATAGACCTAATAATAAAAAAATATTGTATTTTGTTTCCGATATTGAAAATGCATTTATGCAAATAATAATAATAAAAAAAATAAAGCTATTTATAAATCAAAATGTTCTGTAGGCCAACTGCTTTCAATTTTTTACTTAAATTATAACTCAAATTTCCAATCAAAATTCTATAAATACATTTCATTTCATATATTATCGATAAATTATATATATTTTTTTTTTAATGCCTTTTTTGTTTTTAACAGTAAAGATCTATTGCCGAGAGGTTTACATTAATCATAAAAATGTTGATTGGTCTTTGTATTAACAAACAAAATTTTTTTTCATTTTTAATGTAAATAAATCTTAAAAGTTGTAGAGTGCCTACCTCCTATACCAAACGTCGCGGGTTCGGACCCAGGTAGTCCGATGATTTTTTTTTTTTTAAACATTCACACTATTTTCTCATTCACACTCACACTCACACACACATTCACACAGTCTTTTCGGCAACTCAGGCCATTTAAGACTTTGACGATAACCGTTATGAATATATATTATTTAGGGTCCAGGCATTCTTATTTAAGCCATCTGGTATCCAATTGGCTTAAATAAAATCATCGGACTGCCTAGGGTCCGAACCCGCGACGTTTGGTATACGAGGTTAGCACGTTAACCTCTACACCACGCCCCGAGGGCTCCGATGATTTTATTTAAGCCATTTGGATACCAGATGGCTTAAATAGAAATGCCTGAACCCCCAATATATACAGTATATTAATTACAACGGTTATCGTCTAAAAGTCTTAAATGGCCTAAGTTGCCGAAAAGACTGTGTGAATGTGTGTGTGAGTGTGAGTGTGAATGAAAAAAAGTGTGAATGTTTAAAAAAAAAAAAAATCTTAAAAGTTAATAGTAGTCCTGGGCATTAGGACAAAAGTTTATTATTTAGGAATCAGCTTTATTTATTTATGGCAATCAGAGATGTTATTTTTTGGCTAAATTTAAACTGGTAATTGTTTAGTCTAGTTTGAACATTATAATTAGGTAAAATTAATCAAAAGGTTGCAATAAATTAATCGGATAAATACTACGTTTTTCGACACTCAGCGACATCTTAAGAAGTAATATAAATAAATACTAAATAGTAAATTATATTTAGAGTAAGAGCATATTTTCAGAAAAAAAAAAAAAAAAACTAGAAAACTACATCAGAAAAGTTCTACTAGTCTTTAGCCGATTTTATTGAAATTCCTCGAGAGACATGTAACATGGATACTTACTTAGATTAAGTATAAAATTTGAATATCGAGAGATTTTTCGTCCTTGAGTAATTCCCTTAACCTACGTTTTTTGCTATTTCACTTGAAATTCATTAAATTTATTGTTAAAAAATCCTAAATTCTTTGAAGATCAATTCCTGTTAAAATTTCATAATATTTACCTAAATTTCTATGAAAGATTTTATTGTTTTTATAATGACTGTTTTATTGATTTCCTTAAAATTGCAATTAAAAAGGGATAATCCCTTTTAGCTTGAATTTTAGTTGTATTCACAATAAATTTAATGAATTTCAAGGTGAAAATATCAAAAAATGAAGGTTAAGGGAATTACTCAGACGAAAAATCTATTGATAATCAAATTTATTTCAAATGCTCTAACCCGTAGCCATAGGTCAAGGGTTCCTATATAATTTAATTATGCAGAAAATTTCTTTTAAAATTTATAATATAGCTAGTTTGTTATAATGACAAAGGTAAAGTGAAGGAAAGAAAGAGTGAAATAGAGAGTGAGTGCTTTTAATCAAATTGAAAAAGTTTTTATCCATATTTGAACGATAATCAAACTAAAAAGTCTTAATTAAATTAAACTGCCGATAGAAAGTTCTGTTCGGAGAGAAATTTCTCCTCTCACTTTTGAACTCTCTCTTACTAATTTGCTTGGCAAAGAATTTGACAATTATAGGTGTGAGATTCATATCATATTACTTATCTTTCTCTATTTAATTCGTTTCTTTTATTCCTTTTTCTTTCTTAAAAAAAAAAAGAATAAGTAAAAAAAAATTGATATTTTACTCCGTCTATTATTTTATTGTCATTTTTCTTTGTCGAGAAAAAAGTAAGACTAACATTGTAAGATATTTTTTAAGATAAATAAAAAAATAAAGTTTATAGAAAAAATAGGTAAATTAAATTATTATGTAAAAACAGAAAATCTATAGATTTTTCGAAACGTCAAGGAAATCAATGTCTCATTTGGGTATATTTCACTCCCATCTAAGTAACCAAACACGCCAATAAGACGAATTTAACAACACACCTCACTCGGAGTAGCTGAGAATACAATCAAATCTCATTGATCGCAAATCGCATTGTTAGATGAGGACACGAAAAAAAATGTGGTGTGACTGGTCTCATAGGACACAACTTTCTCTTACCTTTGATAATAAAAAGTTGTGTTCTGTGCTTGTCACATCAGATTTTTTTGGCATCTGGTATCCAAATGGCTTAAATAGAAATGCCTGATCGTATAGAGTCTTAAATGGCCTAAGTTGCCGAAAAGACTGTGTGTTTCTGTGTGAATGGGAAAAATGTGTTTTTTTATAAAATAAAAAAAAGGGCAAAATGAGAATATACATTTTAAAGAGCATTTAAAAAATAATTAATTTATAAATTTTAAACAAAATCTTTGAAGCGAATTTTGAGAAAATCAAAAATAAAAACTGAAAAAGTAAAGTACTAGCTAGTACTCTTTGTCCGATTTTGTTCAAAAGCTTCGTGTTAGGTTCCATAGGGGTACCAAACTTAAATATACAATTTTAACATCCTAGCTCTTTTCGTTCTTGAGATATTTTGTTCACAGATATACTATGTTGCGAAAACCTCTTTTTTGGACTGAGGGGGCCATCAAAACGTTCATTTCCATCAATTAGAATTTTCTACGCTCTCGTTGAAAATTAATTAAAATTAATAATACAAATTATAAATTATATGTTTCAAAATATTTATTAATTATTAACTAACAAATTGTTATTCATTCGCATGAGTATCGAAATGAGCATTAGGTGTTAATTTATAATTAATCAATACTTTGAAACATATAACCTAGTGTATAATTTGAATATTTAATTTTGTCTATTACAAAATTTTAAGCCCAAGAAAAAAACAAACCTCTAATCAACTAGTTTTATTTATACAATTTAATAAATTTTATTTAGCGAGTAATGAAATCATTAGACTGGCTAACTTCATTCGAATTAAATAATTTATCTGATCATTTGTTGGGCAAAGGATACGACCCTTGATTAGAAGGGATCAAAGTCCCTGCAGAGTAAAGGGCCTTCTCTCTCTCTCTCTCTCTAATAGATAGAAGATTAGAATCTTATTGCAATGAGAAATCGAACACCGAGCCACTCTGCATATTAAAACGATAGTTGACAACTTCACACGTTAATCGAAAATTAATTGACAAAATTACTAATGCAAAAGTGAAGAAATTTTATACTCAAAATTATATTCAGTTATTTAAAAAAACAACTGATCGAAACGTAAAGGTGAAAAAATGTAAAATAAATAATGACACATCTCTCATCTGCTAAAATAAATTAATTTAAAGGAGAACTGTAAAAGCTCGACTAGATTTGAGGTACCTGTATGTTTTCATGCACGAATATACCCCAGGCAAATAAACAAGAGTTCGGACAAGTATGTGTGCTCGGTCAAATGAAAATGAATCGCTTTGAACCCCTCCCCCTCCCCCACCCTGAACGATCTCAATTTGATGCTTATTTTGCAAAAGTAAACAAATTATATAGGTACGGACTATCTATCAATCTTGACACTGGAAGACAAAACAAATACGCAATATAAATATTGAATTGATTTGTGAATCTAACGCAAATAATCAGTGCAAAAAAAAAAACACATTGAAAAAAGAAATATAATATAATAGAAATTTTTTATTGAACACAAAGAAATATGAATCATCTATATAGCTGCTAAAAATCAATTTTTTTTTTTTTTTTTTTATAAAAAACATTCTCACTTTTTTCTCATTCACACTCACATTCACACACACATTCATACAGTCTTTTCGGCAACTTAGGCCATTTAAGACTTTGACGATAACCGTTGTAGAGAATATATCTATTGTGGGGTCAGGCCATCTGGTATCCAAATGGCTTAAATAAAATCATCGGACTGCCTGGGTCCGAACCCGCGACGTTTGGTATAGGAGAAAAATCAATTTAAATACGCATTATAATAAAATGTTCTTGTCTGAATTAAAATAGAGAGATGAAGTGATTACATCTGCGATTCTCAAACTACAATATTAGACGTAAAAAGAAAAAAATATTATGTACAATGAGGGACAATATTAAGCCCCACCCATGCGTTTCCACCTTGTGATTATTTCATTTTTTTTATGAAAAAAAAAAAAAAATGAAAATCTTTATTGGAAATTTTCTAATGTTTGAACCATGAAAGTTTCCATTAAAAAATAGGCCTATATAATATTTTAATAATTAATTAATTAATATTGTCCTTCACTGTACAAATGCTCCATGGGACAACGTCCCAGAACATTCTTGTTTGTGTTAAATAAATAAATAAATTCAATAAAATAACAGAGCGAGAGGAGTTTTTAAATTTATTTAAATATACATGTATATTGCTCTTCAAAGAGATTGTTAAAATAATTTTTAAAATAATAGGAAATAAATTGTTTATTAAGTTTTTCAGCGCCCGGGAGCCGTGGCTCAGTGGGAAGACATTAGCTTCTCGCACCGGAGTCCCGGGTTCGCTTCCCAACCCAAGCGAGAAAAATTTATTTCATTTGATTTGACTACAAATCATTTGAAATAAATAGGGATGGGGTCTAAATGGCCTTAGATGCCGAGAAGGACCTTAAAAAAAAAAAAAAAAAAAAAAAAAAAAGTTTTTCAGCATCTGAGAAAAGTACCTGAGAGAACGGTAAATAAAAAGTCTTGAATGGCCTAAGTTGCCGAAAAGACTGTGTGTGTGAGTGTGAGTGTGAATCAGTGGCGGATTAATGCAATTTTGTCGGGGGGGGGGCGGTTTTTTTTTTTTTTTATTCAAGGACTTTGTGGGCATCTATGGCCATTTAGACCCCTTTCCTATTTATTTAAATTGATTGATTGAAAAATTCAATTGAATTTCTTCTCGGGGGGAGGGGGGGGCGATCGCCCCCCCCCCCCCCTTTAATCCGCCCCTGGTGTGAATGAGGAAAATGTGTGTTTTTAAAAAAGAAAAGCAATTTTTCAAATTCATTTTTAGGCTCCCCTTTCATAGAGCCAATGTTAAATCCCTATGGCCCCAAGCGAGAAAAATTTATTTCATTTGATTTGACTACAAATCATTTGAAATAAAAAGGGATGGGGTCTAAATGGCCTTAGTTGTCGGAAAAGACCTTAAAAAAGAAATTCCTATGGAGATTTGCATGTTAATTTAGATTCACAAGGGGGTCGGTCCCCTTTGGAACTTTTTACAAATTAAAAATAGGTGTTGGCTGTGTCTTCTACACAGCCGGTGGCTTTTTAACGTGACAACGTCTTTTTGCTTAAATTCAAAAAATTTTTTTCTCTTACCTATATTGAAATATAAAGAGAGAAAGTATTGTTTTTATTTTTTTTTTACTAGTAGTTTGTTTTCATAAATAAACATGTTCACTATAGGTCTTCGGACCTTATGCACCCATTCCAAAAAAAAAAAAAAAAAAAAAAATTTTCATTGAAACAATATATGACAGGTGTGGCTTTTTTTATCCATTAAGAGCGACTTATGCTTAAAAAGTGAGGTTTTTCGAGAAAAAAACTAATTTTAGCGATAATCACTCGGGATTTTTTTATTTATTCTATTAGAGGATTTTTTTCTGCACCAAATGACATCTCATTTAGTCTGATCTGATTAGCCGTTCGGAATCTACACGGGTTTAAAATTTCGAAAAACGAAATCCCGCCGAGTGCTCTCATGCGGTAAAATGACCTCATATCAAAAAAAGAAAAAAACACCCCGGGGTATTGAACCACTCTTTCTAAAACTATATTTAGATTTAATATAGCTTTTATGGTCAAGTCGCTATGCGTTGCACAAATAGGGCTATTTTTCGATATTTTTTTGCCTAAAAAATGAGGTTTTTCGAGAAAAAAACCAATTTTAGAGTTAATTACTCTGGATTTTTTTATTTATTCTATTAGAGGTTATCTTTCTGCACCAAATGACATCTCATTTAGTCAGATCTGATTAGCCGTTCGGAATCTACAGGGGTTTAAAATTTCAAATTAGAATTTACCGCAGCGCGGTAAAATAAAATGATAGGAAAAATAAATGGTGAAATCTTTAGCTGAAAACTCATTCTTTCTAACCGTATATTCCCCATAATTATACCTCTTAAGACAGAGGAGTTATTCAAGCTGATAAACTTTTTCGTGCATGCCCCTCTAACATGATTTGTAAGACGTTGTCACGTCAAAAAAATTCCAATTCTTATGAAATTTTGTATTTATTTATTTAGGAGTCCCTATTCAGTATAAATATGAGATTAAAATTTTGAAAAATAACCATAGTTTATTTCAAGCAGTAAGCATTTAAAATACACAGAGCCTATGGAAATTTTGAATCAATTGACAAAGTCACTTTACTTTTTTCACATAAGTTCTATATTACGTGAAAAACTGCTCAAGTCAAAAGACATTCATTTATTATTTTTGGTAATTAAATTATTAACTTAATCCAATTATAAACTATGATAGGTCACGACTAAATTATAATAAGGAATTTTGGCATTCAAATTTTTAATTTTATTAAAAAAAAATTTAGATTCTATTATGACTTACGAGGTACTGTCCGAACAACCTTAATACATAAAATACAATTTTTAATTTGGAATATGATTTATTTATGATGCATCTTATCTCATGATAGATTAAAGAATCACGAATTTAGAAATAAAATATATAACAAAAGGAACTTGAATTTTGATTAAAGAATTTTTTTTCTTTTTTTAGAAAATTTTAAGTGCGGAAATTATATTTGTTAATTAAAAGATATGTATCTCGATTATTTATGAGACTTAATATTGCAAAACTAAAAAGTTTATGTACCATTTCGATTATAAGGCTAAATAAGCTAAAATATAGATGAGGGATTTGTTACTGGATTGTGACTAGTATTTATATAGAAAACGAGAATTTCATATAACTCTTCTATTTTTAATAAAATATTTGCATGAATGATCAGGAATCTCAATCAGGTCTATTCTCTAAAAACAGACGTCAAAATTTAAAATAACCAAATAGGTGTTAAAAAGTAGGGTAAAAACAATCAGCGTTAAAAAATGATATTCAAAATCTCTTCCTTGCCTCAAATAGCTATTCTGTAAACAAAAACTAAAGCCAAAGCGTTAACATTTAGTAAATAGTGTTAAAAATTAATGGCATGTCTAGGGGGTGCCTTTAATATTTTAACGTCGTGTTTAAAATAAAAAGGGCGTCCTTAACCTAAAAAGTAATGTTATGATTTTGATAGCTTTGAAATAAAAGCAACATGTTAAAACTTTGTTTGAGAATAGGATTTTTTTGACGCTGATTGTTTTTACATTACTTTTTAACACCCATTTGTTTATTTTAAATTTTAACGTCTGTTTTTAGAGAATAATCTGAATATCGGCTATATTTATCAAGCAACATATATTTAATAATAATTATTAAAATATGTTAAAGATTAAAAAATAAAAAAAATTTAATTGAAAACTAATTTCAATTAAGAAAATAAACCAATAAAAAACAAAGAGAGAAAAAAAATTAAAATTAATTTTATCATTTGCTTAATAAGTAAAAATATCATTAATTTTTTTTTTTCTCCAGTTTTATAATTAAATGTTTTATTTTCCATGCTTTCATTTGATGAGAAAAGAGGGATTGAGAGGGATAGAGTACTTCTCTTATAATTTAAAATATTAAAATATATTAAAAACTTTACATTGATGTTGATACATACATAGATATGTAAATACATATATGTATGTATATATGTTCATAGGAAAAAGGGGAGGGTGGGAGGAGCCTCTTGAGTTTAAAAGCTTTTTGTCATTGGAGGGCGTTAAGTAAATGCCTTTTGCAAAATAAACAAGGGCTGTCATCCTTTTATGCAACATCCGAGGGACAAAAGGGCTCAGGGCTTCTTTCTAAAGCACACAGCCAAAAACAATCATAATATTAATCTATCATATATATCTAAATATTTATATAGAAGAGGAGACTTTCATATGACTCTTCTATTTTTAATACATGAGGATTTCACTAAAGTCTTGACAAATTTGTTCAAGAATTTTTTTTGACATATTGTCATGTAAGCAATAAATGACAAAATTGTTTTATTTTATTTTTTTCTCAAGTTCTCATATGTATAATATTTGGGATTCTATTATTTAAAATAATGTTAAAAGATGTACATACAACTTTAGAATTATTTGCCTGGATAAGAGCAGATTCTGCGGGCTTACCTGAAACAAAAAGAGAAAAAAAATGTTAATTGATTGTAAGAGTTCATTTCTAAATGAAGGAAATAAATAGGCTATAATAATAAATCAGCTTTTAAATAATTAAAAAATTTTGAATAAGCAACCCTTGGATTGGTGTTCATTTATTGTTGTGATTTTTTACTTTCTCTTACTTATGTATATATGTAATATATATAGAGAGAGAAAGTATTGGATTCATGCAAAAAATAGGATGTCAAGATTTTGATGGATCTTCACGTTTTGAGGTCCCCTATGTCGACACAAAAAATCTGGTGTGACAAGCACAGAACACAACTTTCGATTACCGAAGGTAAGAGAAAGTTGTGTGCTGTGCGCCAGTAACACCAGATTTTTTTTTATAAATGTTTTTGTTCCAATTTCAGAAAACTTATTTCTATTTTCATTATTGAATAGATTCAAGCGTTTTGAATACCGTATATATAATGTAGGCCTATTATTTTTTATATTATATATCAATATAAATGCAAATTTTTACCATCTGATATGAGAATAAAAAAAAAGAGATCAGTTTGTATTAAAAATTTATAATATAGGCCTATATTGTATTTACTTTTTAATATATTTATATTAAAAATTCATTGAGTTAAATTTTTATATAGCTCTATTTACTGGAATATCAACATCAGAATGGAAATAGAAATTGATTAAAAATTTTTTAAAATATTTGGGAAATTATCTTTGAAACTGAGAGAAGGGCACTTGGGATCAGTCATTCACCTTCCAATTTATAGTCGAAAAATTATATCCACTATCGCCTTTTTTTTATTTATAGGACTCATTAGCCAGGAAGCATAAGCAAATAATCATATTTTTTGATGATCATATGATTTAATGTCAAAGAATTAATTATCCTAAATAGGTCTACTTAATGTCCTTATATGCCAATAATATACAAAAAGAGTAATTCATAAATTTAAAAAAAATTCTACAATACATTATTTATTTATTTATTCTCAGGCAAAGCAAACAAAGAGGAAAATATAAAATTTTCCCCTAGTAAATTTATAAAAAAAATATTTCCTTGAATGAGAGCCACATCTATCATGTAAAAATGTAAATAATATTGCTATTAAGATGTATATGATAATTTTTTTTTTTTTTTTTTGCATAATATTAATATTATTCATTCATTATTCATTGTATGGTTATCAACTTGAGTATAAATATAATTCATGCTTAAGTATAGAAAACCCTTATCGAATTTTTTTTTTTCTTTGCTCTTCAGTCGCTTTATTTATGACAATTTTATTATTTGTGATAAAGAAAAAAAAAATTTGATAGTTCAGTATTATTTTTATTCTGCAATGTCTGTTTGTTTGCTTGTTTATATGTAAGCACATGAGTTCTCATAAAACGACTCTAACGATTTTTTTTTTTAATATTACCTATATCACCATCTCCACCGTGAGAAAATAATTACATTTTATTTGCTATCTCTAACTTCTCCTGGTTTCGTTTCTAGTTAGTGAACTAATCCTTATTTCTGCTTCCACCCGTTCCTTTTATCCAACCTCTTCTATCCTATGGAGGATGTCCTAGTTTGAGGAGGGACTCCCTCAGCACCGGGGTGTAGCCTACTCCTTTCGAAGAATGCATCATCACTGAGAGGGAACCTTCTTTACGTCCCTTCTACACGTCGGGATGTCACAGCAACTCCCTCTCTTCGTAGAGTTGTCTGGGGGCTATTGTGGTGATATCCTATATTCCAATCCAGTGCCTGCTTGAGGATTTGTTTACATTAAATAAATATTTTTATTTAATGAAAAATTCCGCAAGTCCAGGGTTTGAACAGGGATCTTCTTAGTAGAAGCCGAAACCCTAGCCCGCTACACCAGCGAACATTATCTATCTATTATATCTTATACTATTAAAGAGAAATCTACATTATAAATGTATATGTAAGCACACCTTTCCTCAAAAATAGATTTGACAATTTTTTTCAAATTTTAAATATGTTCAGTACAATGGAGTCACTTCAAATTTTTCATGGAGGGGGGTGGAGGTAAACTATTTTTCTTACAATAAAAGTTTCTATCAAATAGTTATGAATCCACTACTTTCAATCTATATATATATTAACTTATATAGAGGTAAGAGAAAGTAAAAGAATAAATAAGCCTCGTATTCTCCAATTTATTACAAATATTTCGGTCCGTTTATATATCTCAATTTTCTCAGCTTTCCGAGAGAATAAATTAGTTTTGCGAATAGTATTTTTTCAGAAGTGGGGAGAGAAAAAGCCACCACTACTGCCTCCCCCACCCCTCCCCTTCCCGGGGCGCTTTGTTTGGAGGAGACATAAAAGTGCTAGGAGAGGGGGTAATAGCTGGTGGGGAGGACGCTATCTCTTCCCTCGCTTTGCCCTGCTATTCCCCTATTTTCCCCTACCTTAACTGCCTTATGATAATAGGAAGTCCAAAATGATTGAATTCAGAATTTTTGAAACATTTTATTAAATATTTGGTGGATTTGATCTCTTTGGTTCAACGATCGAAAAAAAATTAATTTTTTTTAAGATGGCCAAATGATGAGCATGACTTTTTAAAATGAGATTAATAATTGTAAATTACCTTATATGAAAGGGTTATTCACTCCAGAAGAGACGTTTTGTTATTTGGAACTATTTCACACTAAAAGATTCAACTCACTATTAAAATTTCACTATTTTCAAACAACACAAACGACGGAAATTTTATTAGCACAAAACAATGCGTTCAGCCTCTCATCACAAACTAACAAGCACTGAATAGAAGTCAAGGTCAAGATGGTTACATGCGTTCGCCACCAGAGCACACTAGCGTCCTTTATTGTTGAGCTGCTTAAAAAAATTAAACTCTGACTTGATTAACCGCAGTTTAAAAAACTTTCCAATTAATTTTTGAAAAAACTGGCAATGCGCTACCAACTACACCAAGGCCAACAGCCAAAAAATAAATAAAAAAAAAAAACTACACCAAGCCAGGGGGCTAAGGTAACATTTGAATTCAAGATGTAAAATTTATAAACAGACAAATATTTATATTTTGTTACCATGGCAACCATTTCTCCCATCTTACCTATAGAGTACAAGAGTAAAGTGGTCCTTATAAGATATCAATGGCAAAATGAGAAAATACATTTTAAAGATCTAAAAAATAATTGATTTTTGAATTTTAATCAAAATCATTACAGCGTGACACGAAGCTTTTGAAGAAAATCCACTAAAAGAGTACTAGTACTTTACTGATGTACTTTTTCAGTTTTTTTTTTTTTTTTTTTTTTCCGATTTTCTCAAAATTCGCTCCAATGATTTTGTTTAAAATTCATAAATCAATTATTTTTTACATGCTGATGTATATTCTCATTTTTCCCTTGAAATCTTTTGAAGCACACTTTACTCTTATACTTTAAAGGAAAGATAGAAGAAATGGTTGCCATGATAACAAAATATAAATATTTACCCATGTTTATAAATTTTACATATTAATTCTAATAAATCGGCGGAAACTAAACATATCTCGACAAGTCACACCAAATTTTTTTGGTCTCAGCATTTCCATCGAAATTTTGACATGAATCCAAATACTTTTTCTCTCTCATATATATACACCTTATTAAATATATATATATAGGCCTATATATAGGTAGGCTTGATAGAAAGTAAAACGACCGAACTTCAGCTCGGTTAACCCGGAGCTTTAAAATTAAATTTGCATAAATTTATAATCAAATATTAATTGATTATAGAGTCGAATTTGGCTCAAGTTGTTATTCATTCGGGACGATGGAGGTCATTGCAACGCAACCGGCATTGGGCTGTGTAAATGTTTGTTTAAAAAATATGAATATTTAACATTTTGATAAAACCAAATTGGAAATTTATTTTGTTAATTCAAAAGAACTATCTTTACTGGTTAACGAATAAATAAATAGCTTGTTTATTAAAATCAATTATGTTTAAAGTGGGTTTTTCAATTGTAAATGGTACAATTGAATTTCCGATAAAATAAAAAAAGGAACAGCTCATTTAAATATTAAAAATACATTGAGGGTTAATTTAAACAATAAAGTTCATTTATGAACAATGTTAAAAATAGAGAGATAAAATGGTTATTATCAATTAAAATAATAACGTTTAAATTGCAGTTTAAGTTAATGAACAATATATTATAGAGAAATAATTTTATATAAATAACCCATTGGATTATAGAATAATCCAGAAATTTATAATGAGGGTGGTTGAGGGTGGAGTTAAGAACCCTTGGGAAGGGGGTTATGAAAGGGGGAAGGCTTAAGACAAACGTCTTAATTGCTAATTAATTTGTATTAAATTTCAAAAGATTTGGTCCAGAGGATGCTGAGAAATTTTTGTTATTCAATAAATAGGAAAGTGGGCTTTTATTACTAGTATATATATTTTTTTAGGCGGACCAATTTTTTAGAAATATCTTCTTAAGACTATAAATATTAATATGTACAATTTCATTTTTATTCGTTAGGTACTTTTAAAAGATACTTGAAAAAAAAGGTAAAATTTTTAAATACTTAAGTATTTGTTGTATATAACATTAGCTTCTGGTACCAAATGTTAAAAGACCGCATCCCGTCTCATGCGAAATATTTATTTCAATTGAAAAAAAATGTATTTGTTGTTCAAACTTTATTGACAATTTTTACTTTTTTTTCTTAGTCTTTTCGTCATAGAAAATAGGCGTTAACGATACTCAATTTATTTAAATACGATATATGTGGGATCGGGCTCCAGGCTCATTTATTTATATTTTTTGTATATTGACACTTATTAGATTCTTTTTTTTTTCAAATTGCCGGAAAGTGTGTTCTTTTCTTTGTTGATTATCACAAAAATCAAGATAATAAAGAAAATGGAAGATTATTAAAATTATTTTTCGATCTACTGTGTGTGTCCCTGGTGTGGACGTGTGTATCCCTGTGTGGACGTGTGTATCCCTGTGTGTCCCTGGTGTGGACGTGTGTATCCCTGTGTGGACGTGTGTTCCTGTCCCTGGTGTGGAGGTGTGTATCCCTGTGAGTCCCTGGTGTGGACGTGTGTATCCCTGTGTGTCCCTCAAGGTTCGCTCTGCAGACCTGCTGCGGGCGTGTGTATCCCTCGACCATTTTTAATCATTTTTACTCGGATCGTGTTTTAGTTAATTAAAATAGAAAAGATTTTTCTCAAAATTCATCAGTCCTTTGTTTAATGAACAAAAGAAAAAAATAAAAAATACTCATGCTTTATATTAATTTCAATTCCTGATTATATTTTGTTTCAATGAACGTCCACGATTTTATATTTTTTACAAAAAGTTATTTTCCCCTTTTTCGTAGTTTCTAGTTATCAGTATAAAATTTCATCCGGAAGGGTTTGAAAAATGGATTGCTATCCAACATGAGAAATGCTTTTAAAAATTAGATGTTTAATATTTGTTTTTTTTTTTTTTGTTTTTTTGTTTTTTGTTTTTTAGAGAAACAAATTACAAAAAAAATAATTTTTTTTTTTAAAGTTGAAAATATATATATTTTTTTTTTTTTTTTAAAAAGAGAGAGAAAGAGATTAAAAAGCCTCCTTCGGCCAGATTTTCCCATGGGAGAAATAACATTTGCCATTATATCTAAAGCAAGTATTGTCGATGACGTCAGACGAGAAGAAAAGAATGGATCAATCGATTTCTAATTTATCATAATCACCATTTTATCAATTTTTTTTTCTTTATACTATTTTATTATTTATGGGAAATCAATTAATCGATTAAACCATTAAGATATTGATTTTACTATTAATAAAAAAGAGAAAAAATTAAGAAAATATTTAACAAAGCGATTATAATTATCTTTTTTTAGATATAGATTTTTAAATAGTTGACAAACAGAATGGCTATAGACTGAATAGAGGACATGGGTGCCTCTGTTATGTATTATTAATTAAGAGAGAAAAGATTGTTTTAATTTGATAACAAAGTTCCATTTTCTTTCGTTGAATTATATTTTTCTTTTCAGCATCTGAGGCCATAAACTTATAGTCTAAACAAATTCAATTTTATATTATTTATGGTTTGTTTCATGAGCGTATGCAACTCAAAACGAAAGGGGGTGAAGGTAAAAATAAAATTTTGTTTTAAGCCTTAACACAGAGGAAATGTCTCTTCTAATTAAAAATTTAGTTGCCCCCGGGTGTGGCGTAGTAGGTAGCGTGCCTACCTCCTATACCAAACGTCGCGGGTTCGGACCCAGGCAGTCCGATGATTTTATTTAAGCCAATTGGATACCAGATGGCTTAAATAGAAATGCCTCAACCCACAATAGATAATATATATTACAACGGTTATCGTCTAAAGCAGTGTTCCCCAACCTTTTGAAGTCCACGGCACCCCAAAGGTGCGTTGGGAATAATATTACACACTAGCGGCACCCTTCATTTTTTTCCCCTATCAAATCGAAATTTTTTTCCACCCTGGGGCAAATTTTTTTTTCCCTTGCGTGAAAATCATTTGACCTTTTTTTTTGGCAAAACTTTATTTTTTCGCCTCTTTATTTTATTTTATCTAAATATCTCGCGGCACCCCTTAGGCATTCTCGCGGCACCCTTAGGTGCCGGGGCACACCGGTTGGGAACCACTGGTCTAAAGTCTTAAATGGCCTAAGTTGCCGAAAAGACTGTGTGAATGTGTGTGTGAGCGTGAGTGCGAATGAGAAAAAAAAGTGTGAATGTTTTTTATATATATAAAAAAAAAAATTAGTTAAAATATAGTGATTTTAATAGGAAAATGACATGCCTAATCAGACGTGTGAATTTTGTTAAAAATTTATTAAATTTTAATTTATTAATATAGTCTACTATTATATTAATATTAAATAAATTAATATTTAAATTTTATCCCTTTTATTTAATTGATAGATTAATTTTACTAAATTATTTCAAGGAACAATTATAAAATTGTCATTCAGTTATATAACTAAATTGGTTAAGGGGACGAGATTCTATATGTCGAAATAAGACCTTAAAAAAAATTAAAAATTATTTTTCTCTCTAGTTTGCGCTAAAGACATTTAATTCACATTGATACATGGTTTCAGAGGCGTATATTTATAATAGGAAAGAGGATGCAGTCAAATAATTGAACCTCTATTTGGTAATAAGCACTATTTATTGGGACCTTTCGGCTGGGATTAGCCCTGCCATCTTCAGCCTTTAAAGAGCATATTTAAATTTTATATACATACAGAGTTGTCATTCGTTAATACAAGCTATTTGCGTTTTATGTCCAATGAATGTAATAATTCTTAAAATACCAACAAGTGATACCATGAGTCAACCTCATTATCAACATATTCAATTTGTTCTACGAGGCATAGGTCTATATAGAAATTTTTTCGGGGGGAGGCCCGAACTCATTTTATATATGTATATAATATAGATTTGAGAAATTTCGGGGGGGGGGGGGCCTCGCAACCCCCCTTATATACGGCCTTGCATGGTTTTCTCATTCTATATATGAGAATAGGTTCTTCTAAATTAGACAAAATCTCCCTCTCCCCATTAAATCACTCAGCCTTTAATAAGGTTAAGCAAATTTTTATCCTCTTGGTAAGTGAGAAGGGAATGGGGAGCGCAATTAAAAAATAATTCCCTTAACAAAACCAAATTAAGCATCTCTCCTTTCTCACACTTTCACTCTCTGAATGTTAACAAATTCAAAAACCAATTTATTACCACCCTTAAAATTAATTAAAGGAGGCAAGGGAGAGGCCAATCAAATTCACCTCGCATCGTTAAAGATCGAAATTAGAAACCAATTCCAAAAAAAAAAATATGTTGTAAGTGACCGCACTTCGGACAAAGTTGTGTAATGCGCTGTCATGCACATACAATCAGAAAGAATAAGATTAAGATAGTGAAAAGACTCAGGAGATTTAAGGAGATCATTGTATAATATACAATAATTTAATCAAATCATGAAATCTCATTCTCATTCGTGAATAAATCAAAACACATCCCAAACCTTGTAAATGAAGGAGTAGAGTAGGATAAATGTCGGCTTCTCAAAATCCCTTTCAAATTGAATGTAATAGATAATTATAATGCATTATGCATCGATGCAAAACTGAATTATGTTGTCCAAATGAATGGATTTGAATGATTGATGAACTTATAATATTAGTAATATAGTATTATTAAAAAAAAAAAATTTTCAAAATGAGAGGATGGATCAATTTACAGCTGGAAATTTGAATAAAATCCCATTAAATAATTATTTTATACTCAAAAAATACAGTGCACCTATATATTTGCTTTTAAATTAATTATAAAGAGAAATTCACTGAGTTTTCATCAAAGCAAGAAAAATCCCCGGGTGTGGTGTAGTAGGTAGCGTGTCTACCCCCTATACCAAACGTCGCGGGTTCGGACCCAGGTAGTCCGATGATTTTATTTAAGCCATTTGGATACCAGATGGCTTAAATAGAAATGCCTGAACCCCCAATAGATAATATATATTTATTTATTTATTTATTTATTTGATAATTTACAATCACCCTACAGAATTTCTTCCATTACAGAGCGAAGGAAAACAAAGAGACAGAGAGAGAAAAAAAAAATCATACAAAAAAAAAATAAATAAAAATACACAAGTTACAAATTCAATCATGGATTATTATTATTATTACAACGGTTATCGTCAAAGTCTTAAATGGCCTAAGTTGCCGAAAAGACTGTGTGAATGTGTGTGGGAGTGGGAGTGTGAATGAGAAAAAAGTATGAATGTTAAAAAAAAAAAAAGCAAGAAAAAATCTATGACCAATTGTATATAAAAATTGGAAAAGTAGTCTAGGAAAAACGATAAATGATAACGCTTGCTTGTATTGGAGGTATTTTCAGGCCAAATTTATTTCACTATGTAGTCGACGTTTTGGGAGTTTAAACGCCTCCCTTCATCAGGACTAATGTGGTTATTAATAAATTAACCTTTTCATTGGTTTGGTTTCGTTAGAATTAAATCGAGAGTCCAAATTCGTCTTCTGGTTGGTTGAAAGGCATTTACAAAGCGAGTTCTCAATACAATATAATTATATTGAGAACTCGCTTTGTATATGCCTTAATAGCAACCAGCAGACGAATTTGGACTGTCGATTTAATTCTAATATGATGAAACCAGTGAGAGGGTTAATTTATTAAAACCACATTAGATGAAGGGAGACTCCCGATACGTCGGTCTGAAAACATTTCCAATACAAGTTTTTTATCATTTATCATTTAACTATCTACCATGGGCGGATACAAGGGGGAGGGGGTAAAGGGAGTAATTACCCCCTCCGAGATTTGAAAAAAAATACTTTTTTTTCGAAAAAAAATTTATTTTTAATGTAAAAGTTTAAAAATTAATACTTAAAAATTTGATTTGTATTAATATTCTGGCAAACAAGTACAGAATGCGCCTTTAAATTACCGAAATTAAGAAAAAATAGTGTGTTGTGCGACGAGTCACACCAGATTACCCCCCCCCCCCCGAGAAACACCTCTGGATCCGCCCTTGCTATCTACACCACACGATCTCCATTTCTAGTCAAGGATAAGTTATATATTAGGGCCAATGAAAAACAAGGATATAAACCCTTTCTGGCAGATACAGTCGTCGCCTCAAGTGCTTGATGTTTTAATTTTAGAAAATTTATTTAAAAGAAAAATAAATAAATCATATGATATTTTAATAGGGGACAATAAGACAATATATCCGACGGCTAAGCATTTTGGTTGCCTAAGCCCAATCTAAAGCATATCAGGCACTTGTGGCACCGACTGTACTGTATATAAGCCGCGGATAAGACGAGGTATACATTTTCATCAATGTTTATGAGATAAGTGGCTGTTAAATGATTAGATTAATATGTAGGAAGAGAGTATGTCAGCCAAACAAGATAGCCTCTATCAAATGAAAATATCAATCCAGAAGACGTTTGGGCTTTAATTACATAATGCCATCATCAATTCTTATAAGAATATTGGCAATCTCAAGGAATACAGCGTTGAGATTCAGATAGAGTTGTTTTATAAAAAATCTGGGTGGTGGATTGTCTGTAGGGATATATAACACGATACTTGGAAGTGAAAACCGTATATAGACTAAGTAAATATGGTATAATACGATAACATGGAGTATCATGCTCTGTTTATGCAAAACACAAACACATAAAGAGTAAAGACAAACTGGTATAAAAAATCTGGTGTGCTGTCGTGCAGTGCACAACAGTGCACAACTTTCTCTTACCTTCGGTACTCGAAAGTTGTGTTCTGTGCTAGTCACACCAGATTTTTCGTGTCGACATAGGCTATATTTAGTTTCCGCCGATATATTAGAATTCAAGATGTAAAATTCATAAGTAATATTTATATTTTGTTACCATGGCAAACATTAAGCCTATCTTTCCTTCAGAAAATTTCAATGGCAAAATGAGAATATACCGGATTCATTTTAAAGAGCATCTAAAAAATAATTGATTTTTGAATTTTAATCAAAATCTTTGGAGCGAATTTTGAGAAAATTGTAAAAAACTGAAAAACTAAATCAGTAAAGTATTAATACTAGTACTTTGTGGCCGTTTTTGATCAACAGCTTATTTTCACGCCCTATGGGGGTGGCTAACTTAAATATAAAATTTTAACCTCCTAGCTCAAATCCTTCATGCTTTAAATTGAACCACAGACAGACAGACAGACCATGTCGCGAAAACCACTTGTTAGGATTCAGGGGACCTCAAAACGTGTATATACATTAAAAACTCAACATCGAATTTTTAACATGAATCCTGTTTATATGATAATCTAGAGAGAGGTTAACAGAAAATTCATAGATAGGGAATGAAACATAGGTTGAGGCACTGCATAGACTTGAAATTGTGCAAAGTGTCTGTACACTAGAAAGAAAAACTCATGTTAGAATCCATATGACATATTTTATGAATTTTGCAACAACTCTCTGGATTATCATATAACACATTAGGCACTGTTGATGGTTCCTAAATATTTACAATAAAACGAAAATTATTGAGATTGAAGAAGAGGCTGTTGTTTTTCTCCTTCATCTTCCAAAAATACGTTATGCATTAAACATTAAAAAATCTAAGTTTTGAATCCACTATATCAAATTGTATTGATAAAAAATAAATAAATAAATATAGAATCTAGAAAGACGTCGTCGCGCTTTCAAAGAGTATTGGAAGTTATTTATTAAGCTGAGATTAGATGAGCCTTAAAGTTTAAGAAGAAAAGAGTGTTTGAGAATTTTTCCTCTTTTTTTTTAGCCCTATCTTAGCTCATATCTCTCTCTCTTTACCCCCACTCCGTTGCAAAGTTATATCC
This sequence comes from Euborellia annulipes, assembly GCA_023213315.1. Lineage (NCBI taxonomy): Eukaryota > Metazoa > Arthropoda > Insecta > Dermaptera > Anisolabididae > Euborellia > Euborellia annulipes. Next base: position 49,742 of record JAKCPI010018400.1, read on the forward strand.
CGGAGAAACATGACAGCAAGCGAACGTTATTAAGATATAAAAAAAATCGTATCGCGGCCGAAAAATCGCCTTCTATCTATATTTAAGCAAAAAGAAAAAAAAAACGAAAGGAAGAGAGAAAATTTACGTAAACTGAAATCTACACTTCAATATAATTTATAATTAGAAGAATAATTTTTTGTTTCTTTTATATCCGTTGGCTATATATACGAGTACTTAGAGCAATCTTTCAATTGGATGGTATGTTTTATTTCATTTTTTTTTATGAATGATTAATTATCTTTCTCTTTTAATTTAATTCAAATTTAACGATGCGAACGGAATTTATTATAATAATGGTGAGTGAAGGCGGAATGAAAAAAATGAATGATAAGATGGATAAAAAAAAAATTTATTAAGTAATATAAGAGGCGGAAGTTTTTTTTTTTTTTTTTTTTTTTTTAAACTTAATTATTTTTAAACTTTTTTTTTTTTTAATTTTTGTTATACTTGTTAAATTAGTTGATTCTTTTTAATCTTAACGGGAAAAAATAATGGCGTCAATGATGATAGAAAAAGGCGTTTAAAAATGGGAAATCTTTTAAATCAGGACAATATTAATTTAGAAGGATGAATAAAAAGGCTAAGCAGCTATTATTATTTCTTTATTGGATTCAAACCCACAGTGACGTTTCGGTCGACTATGCGACCATATTCATGGCTGGGGTTCAGTCAATAGAAACCCTCTTATGTTCTTTGATAGACATTTATTTACAATTTACGATCTATAACTAAATGATATTAACTTTGACTGGCGCTGAATGTAATTGTGATATCTTCTATCAAAGAACATAAGAGGGTTATTATTGACTGAACCCCAGCCATGAATATGGTCGCATAGTCGACCGAAACGTCGCTGGTCGCTGGTTTGAATACAATAAAGAAATAATAATAGCTGCTTAGCTTTAGCTTTTATTGTAATAGATTATAATTTGCACAAGAGTTAACAAAATTAAAATAGTAAGATACATACAAAAATGAAGTCAAGTTGTCATCAAATGAAATAAATTTGCTTTTATTAGTGTGTTTAAATAGTTTTTCACAGGGGCGTATATAAGGGGGGAGGGGCGAGGGGCCCGCCCCCTCCCCCGAAATTTCCCAAACACATATACATATATAGGGATATACAGATTATCAGCGCAACAAATTTTTCAGCTGGATGGAAAACTTTGGTTCCGCAAAGGAAAAAATGTTTCGCAAAGAATTTCGTGTGAAAAAAAATTTAGTTTCTTAAAAAAAAAAATTTCCACAGAAAAATTTTTGAGTTCAGCCCCCCCCTCCCACGAAAAAAATTTCTATATACGCCCCTGATTTTTCAAGAAAATATAAATTGGTTAAAACGTTGCTACACTGCCATGTCAACTAACCTGACAACTTGACTTCATTTTTGTATGTAACTTGCTTTTTAATTTGTTAACTCTTGTGTAAATTATAATCTATTACAATAAAATTGTTTGACTGATCGTAGGTCGTGATGATAAGCACTCAAAACGTCGACAAAAAATAGATTTTTATTTTATTTTTCACCTTGGTTGCCCATTATTTACCTCATCCTAATATCATAATATCCAGCCATCAAGAAAAAACTAATTTATTCATAATCGTTTATAATCGAAGTTACAAGAAATCTGTATTGCTCTACTAATAAACTAAAAATATCTTTGGAAATATTGGAACAATTATAGCAGATAATTCAGAGCCTTCTTTATAACCTATGTTAAAGTTTTTTTTTTTTTTTTTTTACTTAAATATAGCAATAGCCTACAAATGAAGAACAAACAAGAAGTTTGCAGCGAGTGTATTTTCTTTATTTATTCAGAGCCCTCGGCTAACGTTTCGTTCATAAGCTTGGACTACATTCAGAGCTCACAAAGAAGTATGCAGATAATCTCCCCGAATTGTTATTTAAAGTGTGCCAGATGGCCTTCTTTTAATGTAATGTTATATGCCAAAAAATTATACAAATAGGTAACCGAAAAGAAAATCAATAATTTAACAAATGTGTGAATTTGTTTATTTGTTGGCCGGCCAAACGCCTCATGGTCCTCGGAAATCGAACCGAGGACCTCCAGCCTTTCAAGGTCATCGGGGTGCCCAGTCGACGCGGCTGACAAGTGAGAAATTTTTCTTTAAAAATCCTGGATTCGATTCCCGGGAAACATGGAAGGTTTGGTCCACCAACAAATAAACATACACATTTGATAAATAAATCAATGTTTTGTTTTCATTTCGAAAAGGGTCCTCTAACGAAGCTATGTGAAAAATTGGAATGAATAAAAAAAACAGGCTATCAAAATGTGAGAGAAGATAAAAATCCTTCCTAGCTAGAGAGAAATTTCTTTTGACTCAAACATATCAGAGTTCGGACAAAAATTTAAAAACTCCTATTATAAAGTATCAAAATCCCTCGGGCTTGGCGTAGTTGGTAGCGCGCCTGGCTTGTATACCAAGGATCGAGGGCTCGGATCCCAGACAGTCCGATGATTTTATTTAAGCCATTTGGACCCCCAATAAATATTATCATATTAACGGTTATCGTCAGTTTTATATGGCCTAAGTTTCCGAAAAGACTGTGTGCATGTGTGTGTGTGTGTATGTGAGTGTGAATGGGAAAAAAGTGTTTAAAAAAAAAATAACAAAAAAGAAAAAAAATAATATCCCTATTACTATTTATGTTAATAAATAGACATTCTAATTACTCTCTCAAAACGTGAATGAATTTAATAAAAATATTAAATGAAAATATATAAAATAAAATTCCGTGTGAGTTTACACTGAAAATGATTATATTCTTAAATATTTGTATTTCTTTAAAGTATTTAATTAAAATAGACGGATATGTATTCTATAGAAAGGTGTTGTCTATGAATTGAATAGGAAGGCTCTACTTGTCTGAACAAGTTTTGTTGGCTCATCATTCTACTATATATAAATGTAATATAGAAAAGAAAACAGTAAGTAAATACAAATATAATTAATTCATCAAAATTATTTTGACAAAGACAACGAGTAAATAGTAAAATTAGTTTGGAAGAGAGAGAATAAATCTTGTGAAGAGAGGAGAGAGTCGGGGAGAGAGAGAGAGAATAGTCTCTTAGAAAGAGAGAAAGGAGAATTAGCAATAAAGAATGGTTTAAAAAAGAGGTACACTTATTCATTCAAGTAAATCAATTAATTAGTTAATGAAAAAAACCCTGATTGTTATTTATTTATATTATTTGTAGAAAAAATGAAATTGGTAGCTTGGCTGACCAAATGAGTATTAGATATAATACCAGCATTTTAATATTTATGTAGAATATTAATTAAAAAATATATTTGTTTGCTTATTTATCTTATTTTATTTAAATTTAATCAATGATTTCAAAATAAAATGTAAAATACCTTTAAAACTAAGGACGAAAGCTCCGCGAACCGCGGCGTGCCGACAGGTGGGAGCCATGTTTGATTACACACACCGAAGATTTAACACAAACAAACACAGATTCAAAGTACACACTAAGAGGCCGCGTGGCCAACTGAAGCTGATGACGTGGAGCCTTCCTTAATAAGGGAATAGGGCTCTTGGAGCAGGAGCTAGGCCAAGTTTGTCCAATCCTAATAGGTGATATGGAATTTTGGCTAGAATTCGAGTCTAAGCTTTTGGGGGAAGGGAGAGGGGGGTGATGACGTATTAATCAGAAGCGACCCCCACCACTTCATGGCTTTTTCCGCAGTCTCAAGCGATCATTGAAAAATTACCCACTAGCATCTTTGTTGCTACGTGGAAGGCGCGCGTCTAGATTAATCGGAGCGTCTTTATAATTGAAATAAATTAATAAAAAAAAAGAATTAACATTCATCTTTTATATATTAAATGATTTTTATGAATTTATTTGAAAATTTAATAGAAAAAAATCTGGTCTAACCGGTTGCACAGAACAGAACTTTAATTTACCTTCGGTAATTGCAAGTTCTTTCTCTCTCTATATATATACATATAGGCAAGGAAAAGTAAAAGACATTATTTTTTTTTTTATTTATTGTTCCGGCCTTTAGCCCTCGGCCATCGGCAGACATTATTAATCAAAACCTAGACAAATTTTGACTTTGCATTGGCATTTTAAATTATGCAAAGTCATTTGTAAAGAATCAATAATTTAATCGGAAACTAAATGACCTGTGTTCGTGTCCTGAGTTACATATATACAATATAATTTTCTCTTACCTATATATGTGATATATATATAGAGAGAAAGTATTGGATTCATGTCAAAAATTCGATGTCGAGATTTTGATGGATATACACGTTTTGAGGTCCCCTGAATCCAAAAAAGTGGTTTTCGTGACATGGTCTGTCTGTGTGTGGGTGTGTCTGTCTTTGTTCAATTTAAAGCATTAAGGAATTGAGATAAGAGGTTGAAATTTTATATTTAAGTTAGGTGCCCTCCTGAGGCGTGAAAATCAGCTTTTACTCCAAATCGGCCAAAAAGTACTAGTACTTTACTGATGTACTTTTTCAGTTTTTTTGGATTTTCTCAAAATTCGCTCTAAAGATTTTAATTAAAATTCAAAAATAAATTATTTTTTACATGCTCTTTAAAATGTAGGCCTATATTCTCATTTTGCTTGAAGGCCAATTTCCTTTTGTATTTCATAGGAAAGATAGGAGAAATGGTTTCTATATAAATATAAATATAAATAAAATCATTGTGTGGTTTTATGAAACCACGATGCAAGTGAAACTTTTTCGGATCGTAGGCGTTTAACTGAAAATTTTCAAAAAATTATTCAATTAAGGTTATTAAAATCGCGTTTTTAATCTTAATTTAATAATTGGAAAATAGGAAATCAATAGACGCATGTTAAAAACTGTGAACAATATTTATTTAGCAATTAGCCGCGCCGCCGCCTTCGGCGGGCGGCGCGGTTAGCCAGAGGGCTTCGCCCCCTGGATTATATATATACAGTATATATAGATTGAAGATTTGAATATTTTAAATTATTTTAAAAATTATATTTTATCAATTTAAAAATTGAATTATTAAATCTCACAATTATTTTTTTATAATTCATTATATATATTAAATTTCAACTTTCTTATTTATGTCGTCACGGATTGTGACGTCATGGCTTGCAGCGTCATGGCCCTTTACGTCACCTCGTTACAAAGCGACATGCTGATAGAAGAACCAAAAAATTCGTAGTGATATAATAAAAGTTTCACTTTAATAAAATTAAATATAAATATTTTCCCATACTTATAAATTTTACATCTTGGCTCGCGGAAAGTAAATATATATCGACAAGGTGTGACAAGCACAGTACACAACTTTCTTTTATCAAAGGTAAGAGAAAGTTGTGTGCTGTGTTTTTTGTTTAATATATTTTCTCTTACAAAAAGAAATTTTACGATACAAGGTAATTTAAAATAATCTTTTTTTTTTTAATTAAAATACAGTAGATTAAATAAATGAGCTTATTTGTTATATTAAAAAAAATAATAAAGTCTATTTATATATATTTTTTTAATATCTCTTCTAGCTTTTTTTTATCTACTTTTTGATAGACTTTTTTACATGTAAAAAGATTTAATGCCACCATTGACATGTATTAAAATAATAATAATAATAATAATAATAATAATAAAAGTAGCAGCGATATGGTCATGATGTAATTATACACCTTTATTACGTTTTATGGTTATTTAAAATGACATTCCATAATTGTAACCTAAACAAACAAACTGTTACCGTTGCATTTTAGCTTTATTATTATAATTTTGAAATAAATAAATAATGTGTATTTCGTTCGGGCCTAAAAAATATTTTTTTATACCACCTGGTTTAAAAAAAAATTTCAAATAAAATTTAGCTTTAGGGTAAAAAAAAAATTGAATTAATTAGAATGATTTTATGAAATAAACAAACTTCTTCATTCTATAATCTCCATAATTTATATAAGCTTTAAAATAAATTAAAATTGAATTTTAGAATTTAGAAAAATCTAAAATTAGATTAATTATGCAAATAAAAATTTAAAGTTTTTTTTTATTTAAGGTTGTTCGGATAGTACATCGTAAGTCATAATAGAATCTAAATTTTTTTTTAAATAAAATTAAAAATTTGAATGCCAAAATTCCTTATTATAATTTAGTCGTGACCTATCATAGTTTATAATTGGATTAAGTTAATAATTTAATTACCAAAAATAATAAATGAATGACTTTTGATTTGAGCAGTTTTTCACGTAATATAGAACTGGCAACATTGCATTCATCAACTATCTATTTTAAATCTTAAACGCCTTAAATTTTATTTTATTTAATATATTACAATGTTTAATGCAAATCAGTTTAAACACAATGGACGATTTGCGAGAAAAAATATTGTAAAATTGAAAAAAAAATGTATCTGACATAGAGAAAAGAGAATTATTTTATGCGACGTTGCCAGGCTGGTCTGACTCTCGAGAATTCATTATTTTTAAATATTAGCGACTGTCATTTTGGAGAATTTTTTGACTTTCTTGTTAAAATATCTTTAAAAGCGGTCGGCAGAAACTTTTGGTTTTATTTTTAACGTAATCCTCGGAAGTGAATTAATAAAATGTAAGTTTTTTTGTTTTTGTATCATTTGCACAGTTGCCTATATAATTCGATATGTGTGCGTTTCGTCGTTATTCCCCATAGGCTACATGTTAAATTTCAATTTTTTAAAAATTAATTACACGATAACCCTGTGTCAGATCTGCTTCAAAATTTTATTTTATACGTATTTGGTAGTGATTAATAACATATTAAAAAATTAGCTTTTAATCTACCAAAGTGCTTTAATGTCCGAACAACCTTAAATTACTTTATTACCTTAGTATTAAAATAATAATAAATTATAATGAATTGCGTTTTCTATAATAAAAAAGATTTTTCTAAATTTTATTGTTAGTTTCTGAATTATATATTTATTACTTAAATATTCTATTATCAATAACTTCCGCTGAACGTTCCACAGTTTTGTATTTTAGGCCAGCTATCACGGTGTTTCTTACTAAAAAGATATAATATTGTTAGGAGTTGACGAGAAGTAGGTTATATAAATAAATTCAGTTTAAAATGAGAAAATCAACTGGACGCGCCTTAAAGCCCCGCAACCAAAAACAACAGCTGCGTAACTGGTTATCTAATAGCAAATTTCACAGGCGGTTAAATTTGGTATAATTTTGTATATTAATAATTTCATTTAAAAGTGTCTTTGGAAATTATTAATACTCGCCTTCGGTGGGCATAACTGGCTCGGCAGTGGCGGATTAAGATGTCTGTCCCCCCCCCCCCCCCCTCCCTCCGTGATATTGTATATTCAATTATTTTTTGTTCTATCCACTATCACTACCCATTTAAAATTGTTAAAAAAAAAAAAAAAAAATTAAAGAAAATTGTCAAATTATACTTTACTAGCCGCGTCGCCTGCCTAGCCGGAGGGCTTCGCCCCCCTGGACCCCCTCTCCAGCTGGCTCGGGCCCGCCTGCGGCGGACCCTCACCTTTTCTTCTTATTTATAAAAAGAAAATTATTACTTTCTCTTACCTATGTATATATGTAATATATATATAGAGAGAAAGTATTGGATTCATGTCAAAAATTCGATGTCGAGATTTTGATGGATCTTCACGTTTTGAGGTCCCCTGAATCCAAAAAAGTGGTTTTCGCGACATGGTCTGTCTGTGGGTGGGTGTGGTGTGTGTGGGTGTGTGTTCAATTTAAAGCATGAAGGAATTGAGCTACGAGGTTGAAATTTTATATTTAAGTTAAACACCCCCCGGGACCGGAAAAATAAGCTTTTAATCAAAATCGGCCAAAGAGTACTAGTACTTTACTGATGTACTTTTACAGTTTTTTTCGATTTTCTCAAAATTTGCTCCAACGATTTTTTTTAAAATTCAAAAATCAATTATTTTTTAGATGCTCTTTCAAATGTATATTCTCATTTTGCGATTGAAATCTTCTGAACGCCACTTTACTCTTGTGTTTCATAGGAAAGATAGGAGAAATGGTTGCCATGGTAACAAAATATAAATATTTTCCCATACTTATAAATTTTTATCTGAATTCAAATGGACCGTACTATCGGGAACTAAATATATTTCGACACGAAAAATCTGGTGTGACAAGCACAGTACACAACTTTCGATTACCGAAGGTAAGAGAAAGTTGTGTGCTGTGCGCCAGTCACAACCAGATTTTTATTATTCGTTTCCAATCCAGTGCCTGCTTGAGGATTTGTTTACATTCATGGAATACACAAATGGGAAAAGTAAATACATAAATATTTCTCTATACATTTCCTGTGGGAGAAATCGTAACTTTAAAAATTAATAACTCAAAAAGTTATGGGAATTTCGGGATGAAAATAATTTTCCTGTAATCTCGAGAAGGTCCTCTTTATGTATAAAAAATTTTATTTCAAAATTCCAACGGGAAGTTGCCTAAATTCTTCCTCTATTTAGAGGACAGACAAACAGACAGACAGACGGACATTAGTGAATTATATATATAGATAGATATATATAGATTTTTAAATGGAGCTACAGAGTAGACCACAGAAACACAAAGTATTCATAAATCATAACAGAATATATTTGGTATATTTTGGTTCAGAAAATATTTTTGAAATAAATAAAAATTTAATATTTACAAAAAAATATTTTTAATATTTTTAAATTTCGCGGCCCTTTATATACATAGCTAAGCATGTGCCTAGTGGGTAATCCGGCACTGTGGCCTGGGCCCGCCTGGGATCCGAACCCGCAACTTTAGGTATACGAGGTTAGCACGCTAACCTCTACACCAAACCCCGAGGGCGCCTGTGGTGAATTGTATTAATAAATTATTTACCTCCAAAATATGATAGTAAAAACTCGATTCCTTTACGATACCGCTTTTGAATTCTTTAAGGGTCAAGTAATACCATAATTCATCAGTAAATTTATAATTTTTTTCCAATTAAATAAAATTCGTAGAATATCATTGGATAAAATTATAAATATTAAATAATTTATAGATTAATATTTCGTATAAATTTTAATTTTAAATTTGTCAATTTCTTATTCATAAAATGTATAACTCGTAACGATGGAATAGAGAGAAGGAAAATAAAAAAAAAAGAACTAACCCCTTTATCCTCGCAAATTTCGTTCCATCACTTTCTTTTCTAAACTCAATATTTGAATATTACTCTATTTATAACTCGAGATATCTTAAATGTGCTTGGAATTTTTAAAATTTTAATAAATTACACACTTTGACCTTTGAAGAATTGACTTAAATAAAAAAAAAAGAAAATAAATTCATGACTTTGCAATTCAATGACGGATTTTTTTTTAATGTCCCTCCTTTTTTTCTGAATGCAATGTTAAGCAAATAAGAGGGCAGCAGAAAAAGGTTAGTAAAGGACAAAGGGCTGACAGTGGGAAAGGAGAAGGGGTCATTCCTCCACCCCCCCCCCAACGCATTGATTTTCAAATGGTGATTTCAATCTAATTGTTTGTCAGAACGAAAAGCAATTAAAGGATTAAATTGGAATAACGACCGGATGTAAACATTCATTCCCTCATCTCTTATCACAAACATACAACCGAGAATAAAAAGAAATGGTGGTGAGGGAATGGAAATTCCTTCAATAAGGTTAAAACAATAAATTTAAAGAGCATTTTTAGTTGAGATATAAAATTAACCTTCTCTTATTTGTTTATTTTTTATTTGTATCAAGTGGGAATTTTAAAGGGATGATTTTTATTTTCTGATGTTTTTTTTTTTTAAGTGAAACTTTTATTTGATCCTCTCAAATTTTTTCGCTCTTCTATCAGCATGTCGCGTTACAAGCCAAACTTCAAAGGCCGTGACGCTACAAGCCATGACGTCACAAGCCATGACGACAAAATAGGAAAGTTAAAATTTTATATATATGACGAATTATAAAAACATAATTGTGAGATTTCATTATTCAATTTTTAAATTGATAAAATTTTTAAAATAATTTAAAATTATTCAAATCTTCAATTGCTAAATAAATATTGTTCTCAGTTTTTAACATGCGTCTATTGATTTCCCATTTTCCAATTATTAAGTTAAGATTAAAAACGCGATTTTAATACCCTTAATTGAATAATTTTATGAAAATTTTTAAACGCCTACGATCCGAAAAAAAGTTTCACTTGCATCGTGGTTTCATAAAACCACACAATGATTTTTTTTTTTTTTATTTATTAGGCAAAAGGTTTCTGATGTTTGAAGAATAACAAAAACTGTTCTATTTTCAATGATTGCTGCCTTGATCACTTTCAGACAAAAATGTTTAATAAAAACGAAAATAAATTCAATTATATTATTTATTCCATTAATTATACTCAGGGACGGATTAATGCAATTTTGTCGGTGATAATTTAACTTATCCGTCATGAGGAAGGGAGGAAGGGCGGATATAGGGGGGGTAAAGGGGGTAATTAACCCCCCGCCCCTAGATTTGATAAAAAAATTTATTTTTAATGTAAAATTTTAAAAATTAATCAGGACACTTTGCAGCCAAGAGATTAAATAAAAAAAATCTTTTATTTAATTTTTACTTGCCGACGTTTCAGTCGTCTGTCACGACCTTCATTAGTAAAAATTAAATAAAAGATTTTTTTATTTAATCTCCTGGCTGCAAAGTGTCTTTCGGTTTCCTGATTAAATCTCCACAGCCATAACACATTAAATTAAAAATTAATACTTAAAAATTTGATTTGTAATTATATTCTGGCAAACAAGTACAGAATGCGCCTTTAAATTACCGAAATTAAGAAAAAATTGTGTGTGCTGTGCGACCAGTCACACCAGATTACCCCCCCACCCCCGAGAAACTCCTCTGGATTCGCCACTGTGGTCCATAGATCAACAAATCAATTATTAGAATGACTCTAGATATTAATCCCCTTAACTGAAATGCTTACACAATATAGGAACTAAATTTAATCATCAAAGCAGGCCCGGTGTCAGGAATTTGCCATGGAGGAAAGAGACAGGGGAATTAGTATGCTGAATGGAGTAGCCTATTGTCAATATCCATCACTAGGGAACAAATTTTCAGGTGAAATCAAATATCATTTAGGGCAGGTTTTAGAAGCAAGCGAGAGATCATCAAATTTTAGGCAAAATAAAATAAATTTTAGGGAAAAATATTTATTTTTATTAATTTTTGCCCTATTTATTTATTTATTTTATTTTATTTTTTCGATACCAATTTAAATTAATTAAAGATATCATTCATTTATTTATATAGCCATTATAATTATATTTTATATTTAAAAACTAATTTATTAGTAAATATTATTTTAAAAATATACATAATTTGATATTTTAAAGTGAAACTTTTATTATATCCTCTCAAAATTTTTGACTCCTCTATCAGCATGTCGCGTAACAAGTCGTGACGCTACAAGTCGTGACGCTACAAGTCGTGACGCTACAAGTCGTGACGCTACAAGTCATGACGTCACAATCCGTGACGACAAAAATAAGAAAGTTGAAATTTAATATATATAACGAATTATAAAAAATAATTGTGAGATTTAATAATTCAATTTTTAAATTGATAAAATGCCCTCGGGGCTTGGCGTAGAGGTAGCGTGCTAACCTCGTATACCAAACATCCCGGGTTCGGACACCAGGCAGTCCGATGATTTTATTTAAGCCATTTGGATACCAAATGGCTTAAATAAGAATGCCTGGACCCTAATATAGAAAAATTCATAAATAACGGTCTTCGTATTGATTTCCCATTTTCCAATTATTAAGTTAAGATTAAAAACGCGATTTTAATACCCTTAATTGAATAATTTTCTGAAAATTTTCAGTTAAACGCCTACGATCCGAAAAAAGTTTCACTTGCATCGTGGTTTCATAAAACCACACAATGATTTTTTTTTTTATTTATTAGGCAAAAGGTTCTAATCATCAATCATCAATCATCGTGGTTTCATAAAACCACACAATGATTTTAATTAATATTTAGTTTTCTAAAAAATAAAAAGGTAAAGCCCTCGGGCCTTGGTTTAATAGTTAGCAGGCTGGCCATATGTACCAAGGATCACGGACGGTCTCATGCGACAAAAATTTATTTAAGTTGTAGAGGCTACCAATCAATATAAATACATAGGGAAGTAGTCTGAATGGCCTTCGATACCAAAAAAGACCTTAAATTAATTAAATTAAAAAAAAGGTAAAATTTCAAGAGAAAGGAGAGTTTGGTTACCATTTTGTTTTTTCCTATTCATATGAAAATTAAGAAAGAATCCAATTCAGGTAAAATAAAATTTGGATAAGTTGATTTTTAAGCGGAATACTGGCATTGGCAAATCAAGCAAAACCTTGGAATAGAAACTTTTAGACAAAATAAATTAGAAATTCGATCCCTAATCATGACCAGAGCCACAGACAGATGGGACAGGGGGGTAAATCTTAGCTGCCTGGTCCCTTTCAGGATCCCTTTAAACTTAGGCCATAAATTCTTAATGAAAAACAAATTAAATTATTTTTAAAAAATAAAACAAAATATTTAAGAATAAAAAAAATTTCTTCTGAGGAGACTCGGTCGTTTTAAGTTTAATATTTTTTTTTTTTTTTTTTCTGAAACTTATATTTTCGGATTAAAGTTTTTTTTTTAAGGGGGGGGGGGGGGTTAAGGCTTTCGGGAGATGCCAGTTAATTTACCCGAGGTGCTTTCGTGCACGCAGACACACACCTCAAAACCAACCGGCTTTTGGACGTAGCCATCTACCGGCACCCCGTGAAGTTAAGTCATTTCCTACCTCTAACTTCTCCTTCTGCGTTCGTTTCTAGCAAGTGAACTAATCCTTATTTCTGGTTCCACCCGGCTCCTTTTATCCCTCTTCTAGGCTAGGGAGTTCTAGTTTGAGGAAGGACTTCCTCAGCACCAACGTGTAGTACATATGGTAGTACAGAAAACTTTGCTTTAACGAATGTGACGGTCTTTAATATAACTAATAATGCAACAGCTGATAACATATCAGTATATATATATACGTAGTATAGAGTAGTAATATATAGATATATTAATATTGATTTAAAATAAATATTTTTTATAGTGAGCTAAAATATATAAATATTATATTTGTGTTTGTATGTATGTATATATAGATGTGTGAATATTGAATTTTAATTTGAAAAGAGTAATTAAAATTAAATTCAATAAACATATATCTAATTTCACAGCGAATGATGATGGCCCTTTGACAGGACTGAAATAAATTGTCAGAGCAATACATTAAAATTAATTAAATTAATTTTATATTTATTAAAAAATTCTATCTATAGAGCATGAAAATGGAAATAATATTTATTCGTTATTCTAATTTGGATGATCGAGTGTCAGCAGGAGATCAGTGTTAATGTCAACTATTAATTTAGTAACCACGCATTTAGCCTTTGGCGTGTATACTTAATGATTAGCCAGGTTTATTTAGTAAATATGGAGATGACTGCTTTAAAAAAAATAAAAGAGTCAAACGTTTAGGTCTCTGTCAAGTGTAATTTTCTCGGTTAGAGATTTATTCGACATTTTCGGAGCAATTTTCAACAAACAAAACCTTAGATCTTAGGAACAATCATGCAAATCTTTGAGGCATCCACTGATAAAACCTGGAGACCAGCAAAACTGCGACCTCAAAAAAATTCCAACTCCAATAAATTTTTAAATATCAACAACCAAAGCGAAATTTATCTTCACATCTATAAATATATATATAGCCTATAAAATTTAGGGTCAACAATAAAATTTTCACTTGAGGCTCATAAGGTATCCTCTTTCTCCACGAATTAACAACAAACAAAGAATACCCTTAAGTTTACTTGTCAAAAGATAAATAGATGTAAACTTGAATTTAAAAAAAAAACAATTTTTTCTTTTATTTGTAACAAACTTAAATTGGACTCCTAAAACTAAATTCAGCTCCTAATAATTTAGCATATAACTCTGGTCCTTGTCTTTGTATTCTAAAAATAATTCAATTTATATTTACCTATATTTTCTGCAAATTTTACTAATTAAAATTTTTGAATATTAAATTTATCTGATTAGTAAATTCACGGGATGCCGGTAGATGGCTACAGCCAGAGGTCTTTTGGGTTTGAGGTGTGGGTCTAAGCACTTCGGGTAAATAAAGGGGGATATTTATTAATTGAAAAATTTGAAAAAATCTACATAAATTAAAAATCTCAAAAGCTATTCGTCATATTATCACTTAAACTAGATTTGTAAGCTCTTAAAGAATCTAAAATCAAAATTTTCAAATTCAAAAATTCTTTTCAATGAAGAGACAGAATTAAAGATTAGAATAATGTACAGAGTTTGTTGAAATGTCATGTATACATTGGTGTGGAGTTAATTATAGTATTTTAATATTCGATTCTGAGACGAGGTTACCTTATTTTTTCACTCCAATTTTCTTACAGCTGCTCTCGTCAACACTAGGTCTGATTGTGTGTGTAGTTTATTTAAAAAAATTTTTAATCAGACCTAGTGTTGACGAGAGCAGCTGTAAGAAAATTGGAGTGAAAAAAAAGTTTATTATAGTTATTAGTTTATTTAATTATTTCTAGGCCTTACAGTTTAGGCTGTGCGATGATGGTCAGTCAGTCAGTCAGTCAGTTCTCTCTTTATATACATAGAGATTTATAAATTTAATTGTAAAAAAGAAATTAAGTTAGTATAGTTTTCTTTAAGTTTATAGGGGTTATAATATAATTAATAACTTTATTATGATGTATAGTGATATACTCCAAGCACCATGGAAATGTAAATGAATTAACTTTTGAGAAAAGGACTAGCTTGTTGTTGTTTGTTGTATTGTATTATTTGAGATGTGAGTATTAGTTTTGTTAGATGTGCTGTTGATAAAGTTTGGTGTTATTGGGCCGAGAGGGAATTAAATCATGTTCGCTCACAAATCAAGGGCTAATCGAGCCCCCATTTCATGTTCAGATCTCCTATCGCAAAAGAGCAACATCGAGCACGCACCCTCCACCCACGCACGCCTTTCCTTTTTCTAACGAAATACATAAAGTGTATATGAAAAGAGCCTAACGTCAGCCATTCTATTTTATTTTTCTTTTTTCTTATAAATAAAAAATCAAAACCCATAGAACAACAGTTTGTGAAACAATAAAAATAAATTTTCACACCTATGCTGTTGAAATTAAGAAATAAATCAAAAACATTTCGTTTGGAGAAAATTAAAATTTTTGGGTGAAAAACAGAATTAAAATCAAATATTAAAATATAATTGGAATTTTTATTGTTGTTATTATTGAAGTCATTTGATTACCCGCCTTCTATATGGACCCTGTTACGCATTAGTGTGTCAAGCGCCAGGTACCGAGTTTTGAGAAAATTAACGATCAAGTTTTTTGTTTTGATTAGATTATATATAATTTTTTTTGTCAATTGTGCAAGTAATATTAAATATAAATTTTTTTAGGACATATTTCATAAAAAATATTATTAATTATAGCATTTGAAACAATATTCAGTGCTTAACTCAATTTTTAATTTTTTTTTTGGCGCTTGACACACTAATGCATAACAGGATCCATATGGGGTACTCTTTTTCAACACACTTTTGAAATTTGATATATAGATCTATATGAAAAATTAAAAAAATACTAGATTATAAGAAAAGCCCGGATTTATATGCTGTAAAAAATCCCTAAATATGCAGATAAAATTATTAAAATATTCAACATTGGATTATAAATCATGATCTAAAACTAATCGAGCTTTATTTTGGAAAGAAATAGTAAAAAATCAAAAAATGGGCACCTAAAATATCTGGTGTGACTGGTCGCACGGCACACAACTTTATCTTACCCTTCGGCAAGAGAAAGTTGTATACTGTGTTTGTCACACCAGATTTTTCTTGTGTCGAGATATATTTAGTTGCCCTTAGAACCTAAGTTCCAAACTTGACTACGCGGTTCAAAGATAAGGCTGAACTTCGAATGCTTCCACATCATACACACAACCCGTAAAGTGTACTTCAAAAAATTTTCACGAAAAATTTTCTTTTTAAAGAGCATAAAAAAAAAATAGTTGATTTATGAATTTTAATCAAAATATTTGCAGCGAATTTTAAGAAAATCGCAAAAAAACTGAAAAAGTAAATAAAGTACTAGTACTTTTTAGCCGAATATGTTCAAAAGCATATATTCACCATTGGGGGGGAGGGGGGGGGGTGCCTAAGTCAAATATAAAATTTCAACCACCCAGCTCTTTTCGTTTCTCAGATATTTTGTTCACCAACAGACACACAGATAGAACAATTTGCGGGACCCACTTTTTTTGGAATCAGGGACCTCAAAACGTGTAGGCCTATATCCATCAAAATTTCGACATCGAATTTTAATACTTTTTCTCTATATATTTCATATATACGGTAAGAGAAAGTAAAAACAGTAAAATTTGTAGATCCTACATAATAGCTCAACCATCACATAGGAACTAATATTATATTATTATACAATATTATTTATTTATTTAACAAAATAGTTTTAAGTTCAAAAATATTAATAATAATAAAGGAAATTTTCAAAGTGCTCTACATTTTTTTAGGATCAGTGTATTCATCATTGGATTCTATCCCTCTCACCATACTGTACATATAAGTAATTTGTTTTCTCACTTGTACAGAGAAGGTTTTCTACTTGTGATTATTTCAATATATAATGTTTTTAAAAAAATATTGTATTTTTTTTAATGGAAACTTCCATGGTTCAAATTTCCAATCAAGATTTTCATTTTTACTTTCTCTTACCCTATATATGAAATATATATATTTTTTTATGTAAAAACAGTGAAATAATCACAAGTAGAAAACGAATGGGTGGGACTTAATTTTGTCCCTCACTGTACGAGGAATGAATGTTTGATGAGAGAGGTGAAATTTCCTAAAGAGTGTCAGAAATTCTACGAAATATTTGAAAATGCTATCTCAATTATTTAATAAATCTGATTTGTAAAATCATTTCTGTTGTAAAGTTGTAAAATCACTGCTGATGATGACATAAATGAA